>CAUYLG010075570.1:0-110962 GCA_963573385.1 Cacajao melanocephalus
CATGTTGGTTTGTTGCACTCATCAACCCATCATCTACATTAGGTATTTCTCCTAATGCTATCCCTCCCCAACTCCCAACCCCCAACAGGCCCCAGTGTGTGATGTTCCCCTCCCTGGGTCCATGTGTTCTCATTGTTCAACTCCCATTTATGAGTGAGAACATGTAGTGTTTGGTTTTCTGTTCTTGTGTCAGTTTGCTGAGAATGATGGTTTCCAGCTTCATCCATGTCCCTGTGAAGGACATGAACTCATCCTTGTTTATGGCTGCATAGTATTCCATGGTGTATATGTGCCACATTTGTTTTATCCAGTCTATCATTGATGGGTATTTGGGTTGGTTCCAAGTCTTTGCTACTGTGAGTAGTGCTGCAGTAAACATACATGTGCATGTGTCTTCGTAGTAGAATGATTTATAATCCTTTGGGTATATACCCAGTAATGGGATTGCTTAGTCAAATGGTATTTCTGGGTCTAGATTTTTGAGGAATCACCACACTGTCTTCCACAATGGTTGAACTAATTTACACTCCCACCAATAGTGTAAAAGGATTCCTATTTCTCCACATCCTCTCCAGCATCTGTTGTTTCCTAACTTTTTAATGATCACCATTCTAACTGGGGTGAGATGGCATCTCATTGTGGTTTTGGTTCGCATTTTTTTGTTTCTGTAATGACCAGTGATGATTAGCTTTTTGTCATGTTTGTTGGCTGCATAAATGTCTTTTTTCTATGTGGCTTTATGCTCTGCTACTGAAAAAACAGCAGGTGTTTTTTTCAAAATACTTGTAAATCCAGATGTTTTATCCTGCAGATAAAGGTTCAGATCTGTGACTTTTTAGCCCAGCTCTGACCTCTTTTAAGATGTTTTGCAGAGAGTCAGTTTGCACTGGCTTGGAGCTTTCTTGGCAACAGTGCAAGGCAGGCTGGGTAGGTATGAGTGCTGCCCTTTGACAAATGTCATGAACCCTGGCACTTTGGCTCCAGAAGCAACACCTTGTCCTTATCTCCATGCAGCCTCAATAGACTATGTCCCTGAGGTGAGTTAGAGGACTTACTTGAGACAGTTTTTCAACCTCCTCCAGGATCTTTTAGATTCAGTCCTTAAGCTGATAGAGTAGAAGTCCCTTCGGATCATGACCCCAGGCATAACTTTCCTAATTCCTTGCCATAATTCCTAACCACAAATGGATGATGTGCTTCAACATGCAGCCCCCTTTACACTGCAGTCTAAATCCTCTTGGAAAGGGTCCAGGTCAGCCACAACATACGCACTTTGTCTCCACAGCACAGAATGACAGCTGGGCTCCAGACATGGCTGCAATACAAGTGCCATCTCACACCGTCTAGGGACAAATCCAGTCCAGGTGGATTCATTGAGCAGTCCCTATGGGGCTCCCTGCATGGCAGCCCGTTCTGTCCCCGGGCAGAGGGTGTGTCTTCAGGCCATGCTGGTGCTTGCCTGGCCTTGCCCACGCGTACTTCATTCTCTGCTCACCTATTTCCCAAGCACAGTTGCTCCTGGCTATGCTACAGGCACACACCCGGCTTCCTCAAAGTGATGCCAGTGCTACTTCCTTCTGCCTCTCACTGAGCAAAGATGCCCTCAAGACCAGCTAGGAGGAAGTCTGCATACCTGTGGCTGTTACCCAACCTGTCACCTGAAAACGACTCTGTGCTCCAACTCAGAAGTTGGAAATTGACCTATACTGCCTAAAATTAGTGTCTCCCATCAAAAAGTATGCATGTGTAGGTGTGTTTATTATATATAAACATGCACATTGTACACATATACACACATCATGTACATATACATATACATATACATGAAATGTGAGCGTTAAATATCCACTGCCTACTCCTGGTTGATAGCGCTATACCTAGTAAGACAGCACAGTGCAAAGACCACTCTGGAATACCTCCTATGTAGGTCTCTCCCATGGTTTTATTCCTGGACTCTTCCTTTGTCATTGCAGCTTCCTGGGCTCCCAAGTTTTGCGGGGATAAAACCTCCATGGGGAAACTCAGACCCCACTAGGTTTGTCCTTTGTGCTACAAAGCCAAGTATGAATTTGCATAAAGTGAACAAAAGTAAATTCTGAGCTCCTGGAGCAGCTGACAAACCTCCACAAAGCCTGTTGGGAATTTAGAGCCAAGGGAAGGAGTGGAAGACCCAAGCAGCTACTGGAAGAACCTGAGGCTTTGAAGCCCTTTTGCTTATGAACTCTTCCACTTCCTATCACCAGAATTCTTCATATTGTCACATTCCCACCAACATAAAACCAAGCTCTGAGTCAATGGAAAACACTGTTAAGACTTCTAGTGATGGATTCCTGACATCCATTTCTGAAGTCTTCTCTCTTCCCATCCACGAAGCCATGGAGCCCAGTCCGCACCCACCCACTGCCACCCTGTTCCAAACACAACTGAAAACTCATCTCTTTTATGAGCTTGCTCTGACAAGCGCAATTCTGCAGCAATTAACATATTCTTATAGAAAAATCTTGATGAGCAGAGCAGCTGTGAATCTGCTCACCACCCTCAGGTGCAAGATACATCACAACCCTTGATTTTTCTAGATCCAATTAAATTGGCTCTGAGCACCTGCTGTCCAGGGTTGGAAGCTGTCATGCATCCACCGTTACTGAGGGACACCACCCCTCCCTAGGGTTGTATAAATGGCCCTAGAGACTTACAGTGTCCGTAAAACATGTGGAGAGGTTTCTGATCTTGCTTCTGACTAAGTCTGCACAACCCGTTCCAAGCCACAAGCCTGTGGGTACATTTCCTCTATATCCAGAAAAGCCATGAGACCATCACTGTGTCTCCAAGGTCTCGGCCCTGTGGCTTAGTCTCCAGGCACCCCCATGTCATCCTGCATTAGTTTCCTAATGCAGCTGGAACAAACTTACCATAAACTTGGAGGCTTAGACAACACAAAGTGTTATCTAACAAGTCTGTGGGTTAGAAGTCTAACACAGGTCTCACTAGGCTGAAATTGTTTGCAACAGGACTGCATTACTGCTGCACCTTCCAGGGGAGAATTTGTTTGCTTGCCTTTCCATCTTCCAGAGGCTGCCCACATTCCTTGCCTCAGGGCCCCCTCCTCCACCTTCAAAGCCAGCACCATGGACTAAGTCCTTCTCACATTGCCGTCTCTCTCATTCTCCCTCTCCTGTCTCCCTCCCCCACTTAAAAGGACTCTTGTGATGGCACTGGGCTTCCCAGATAATCCAGGATAATCTCCCTAGTTGACTGCTGATTAGCAACCTTAACTCCACCTGCAACCTCAATTTTTCTTTGTATAGTGGAATATATTCACAGATTCTGGAGATAAGAAAACCCAGCTCATTTCTGCAGGTCTTAGGGGCCTCTCCCTTTCCCTAGTAAGGCCTCTGCCAGCGTTTCCTCACAAAAATCTAAAAGTTGCATCCCTTTGGAGCAAGCCAGTGCTCTGCCTACCACAGCCAAGGCTTTGGGAAATGGAAGACCTTTAAAGAACCTCCTCTAAGGCAAGGCACAAATCCCTTCTGGCCCTCTCCAGAGGGGGCAAATAAAACACCTGCCCCTTTTGGGGTGGGAAAAGACAGCTAATTTCTCAGTCATCCTTCCTACAATTGTGTCTTTGTGTCTGCTGAACCCTGTCAGGGCGCCTTTTCCTCTGCCTCCATTCCCCTTCCTCTCATGTGTGAGCCTGGGACCACATCCTGTACTTTGGAAGCTTCCAGCAGGGCTCACGCAGTGCTCTGCAAGCACATTCAAGTGTTCCACTGATCTTGCACCTTATAAACGAGGCTCTAAAAGTCAGCAAAAATATAGGCGACTAGAAGGCTTTGCCGTCAATTCCAGTAGTCAACAACATCCTATAGCTCGAGCACTTAAAACTTTTGCTTGGGATTTATTTGGATGGCGTGCTAGAGCTCAAAAGAAAAAAGCCACTGAGCAGGCAGAGTGGATAAAGGACAATTTAGGGAGTGTCTAGAAGTTATAGACTCCCATTCCAAATGGTCAGTCTCAAAGGATCTGAAATTACGTATTCATTGATTCAAGAAAAATGTCTTGAGCTTCTGTCATATGCCCTCAGTGATTACTTTTCAGTATTGTCAGTAATATTTCTACATACTTTGCCTCCATTCTCATGCCTCCTGTTTATCATCCCACGAAGATTTTTGTGGAGAGTAAAATGTTATATTCATGAAAATATTACATTCATGAAAATCCATGAGGGGCACTGTCTTAGTGCTGGGTTTAAGGTCGCAGGAGACCTCATGTTGTCTTTTGCTTTTCCACTGTTTAATCAGAGGGGAGTTACTCAGAGTCAAGTGAATATCATGGAGAATACCAGCTTTAGAGGTCAAACACCCTGGTAGAGTTATGGAACTTTCCAGAAACTCCTCTGCCCTATCTTAACAATGGTGATAAATCTGTTCACAGCCTTTTGGAGAACACTGAATTATACACAGGGCACACTCAGTAAACACCCCGCCTCTCCTCCCCTCCACCTTAGAGATAGATCCAAAGCGACCCCAGATCACCAGACAGCTGAAAGAATGACGAAAGTGGTTTTCTCTTGAAACCCCATGATTTGTTATTCTGTCCCCCAGGTCTAGATTGTCCCTCAGCCTTTGATTTGCAACCTAAGAACTCCCACTCCTTCTTTCCTTAACTTGCTCCCACCTCACCCAAGATGGTCAGTCCACCATCTCCCCATTCCCATCTGCTATGGACTGAGTTATGTCCCCCATATATTCATATGTTGACATCCTAATCCACCATGTGATGGCATTTGGAGTTGGGGCCTTTGAGAGGTAATTGGGTCATAAGGGTGGAACTCTCTGGATGGAGTCAGCACCCTTTTGAGGGAGACCGCAGAGAGCTCACTCTCTGCCCTATGGGCATGAAAAGGCAGCCTCCTGCAAGCCAGGAAGAGCGCCCTGATCAGGAACAGAACCTGCCGGCACCTTGAGCCTGGCTTCCCAGCCTTCAGAACTGTGAGAAACAAATGTCTGTTATTTAAGCCACCAGCCAGTGGTACTTTGTCACGGCCACCCCAACTAACACACCATGGCTCTGGAATCGCCTCTGCTGCCCTAGTGGGATGAGTGTGCTCCTGTGTTTTCTTCAAGGCTATGAGCCTTGAGAGCAGGGGCTGCATCTTTATTCACCCATGTATCTGGCTGTAAGCACAGGATCTGGCACATAGCAGGTGTTCAGTGTTTATAAATTGAATTGAACTGGAATCTGCCTACTCTTTTGTTTGCCTTTGCTGCCATAACAAATTACTGAAAATTGATTGGACTAATATCACAAATGCATTGACTTAAGATCCTAGAGGTCAGAAGTCCAGCAGGAGTCTCTCTGGGCTTAAGTCAAGGTGTCAGCAGGGCTGTGTTCCTTTCTGGAAGATCTGGAGGAATTCACTTCCTTTCCTTTCCCAGCTTCTAGAGGCCACCTGCACTCCTTGGCTCATGGTCTCCTTCCCACATCTTTAAAACCATCAAACATGGCCAGGCACGGTGTCTCACCTATATAATCCCAGCATCTGGGGAGGCCAGGGCAGGAGGATCACTTGAGTTCAGGAGTCTGAGACCAGCCTGGGCAACAGAGCAAGACCTCATCTCTGCAAAAAATAAAAATAAAAAAATTAGATGAGTGTGGCGTTGCACACCTATGGTCCCAGCTACTCAGAAGGCTGAGACGGGACGATCACTTGAGGCTGGGAGGCCAAGGGGCTGCCAAGAGCCCTAATTGTACCACTGAACTCTAGCCTAGGCCACAGCAAGGCCCTGTCTGTCTAAAACAACAACAACAACAAAGAAAAAACAGCAACGTTGGGCTAAGTCCTTCCTATGCTACTATCTCTCTGGTTCCCTCTCTCTTCTGCCTCCATCTTCCACTTTTAAGGCCCTAGGATAATCTTTCAGCTGACTGACAACCTTCATTCCTTGACATGTAACATGCATATCCACAGGATCAGGATGTGGGCATTGTTGGGGCCATTATTCTGCCTATTACATGCCATATAAAGAGATTTGAAAATCACCTGCATCCTCATTTGTGATTCCTGCAACTCAGTGAAATTCTAACACACTCTCCCTGTTACCCTCTCTATGACACATACTCCAAATAAGCCTGGTCTCTAGACTGGAATGTCTCAGGAACATCTGAAAAACATTGCATAGGAGATAAATTAGCAGGCCTGCCAAGCTTGAGTTATTGCTCGCTGATCCTTAGTTCAGCAACCAATTGATCTCCACTTCTCTCACTTGAATTATTACTCTCAGTGAAAGATGGCATTTGGGGAAAGGCTGTGGAATAAGAATTCTGCCAGTGCTGTTGCCCCTCTCTCCTCCTCCCAAGAGGATATGGTTTGGTGGGTTGGCAATCCCAGAGGAGACCCATTCCTAACCTGAGCTTTTCTCTGTCTGGACTGCTCATTCCTTCTGTTTCCAGTGCATTCCAAATCATCTGCATTCCTTCACAGTCACCTCTCAATCTTCTCTCATCTGAAAAAAATAGATACTCATGCTGTCTATTATTGATAGAGTAGTATGGCTCCCTTACTGATTTGGGGAACAGTGAATTTTTCTCCAAAGAGTTCAAAGCATTTTCATGAATATAACATTTTACTCTCCACAAAAATCTTCATGGGATTATAGACAGGAGGCATGATAATGGAGGCAAAGTATGTAGAAGTATTACTGAGCATATTAAAAAGTAATTACTGAGGGTTTTTTAATGGTGTAAGTGGTTTCCCCATGGAAAGTAGGTATTTGCATCTTCTGTCTAGTACCATCATAGTCTTTTTTTTTTTAGCTTCTGTAACAGAATACCACATATTGGGTAATTTGTAATGAGCAGAAATTTATTTCTCAGAGTTCTGGAGGCTGCAAGTCTAAGATGGAGGAGTTGGAATCTTGAGAGGGCCTTCTTGCTGTGTCATTTCATGACAGAAGATGAAAGGGTAAGAGAAGGTGAGAGAGGAGAAAGTAAGAGAGGGGCCAAACTCATTCTCTTATGAGGAGCCCACTCTCTCAATAGCAGCATTAATCCACTCATGAGGGGGGAGCCCGCCATGCTTAATCACCTCTTAAAGGTTCCACCTCTTAATACCATCACAGTGGCAATTAAATTTCACATGAGTTGTGGAGAAGACAAACATTCAAACCATGGAAAGTACCGAAAAATCAACCTGACATACAGTCAGCATCTACAGATATATATGTATCACACACACACACACACATATACATACACACGCATACACATGCACACCTATACATACATACATATGATTGCATCCACCCAGCACCTCATTTATTCAGGCAGTGTCTCCTGAGCCTCCACTGCATTTCAGGCACCATCACAGACCCTGGGCTGGGGACAAAATTAGTAAAGCATAGTTGCTTACCTTGAAGATTCAGGATCTATCAAGGCAGAGACATGGAAGCCAGCCACTGTCACCCCATGGGCTGAGTGCTGTCCTGGAGGCAGGCACTGGGTGGTAAGGACAGAAACTAAACATATTGGGAGCTCTCTGGCAGGCTTCCAGGGGAGGGTAAGTCTGAGCTGAGTCCTGGGGATTTCAATGGGCTATAGGGGCTGAGGAAGAGCCTGGGAGACAACAGAGGCAATGTGTGGGCACACATCTGCAGGAAGAAGTACAGTCCCTAGAGAATTCTGAGTTCTTTTAGGCGCAGAGAAAAGATACAAGGTTTGGATGAAGAGGACACCACCAGTGGCCCAGAGAACCTTGCAGGGAGCTGGACTTTATCAGCAACCACTGAATGATTTAAAGCAGGACAGGAACTGATGGAATCTGAAGTAGAGAGAGCCAACTCTAAAGCTTTGTGAGAAATGAAGTGGATGTTGGCAAGACCGGAGCAGTGCTCTAGATTTGGTGACTGCTGTGGCAACCCTGATAAAAACTGATGAGAGGGCTACAGAACGCTCTGGAGAGGATTCACTCATGTATGAATGTGTCAGTGCACAAACATCTCTGAAAAGATGTTCCTGGAAATGTTAACAATGGTTACCTCTTGTGGCAGGGTACAGGGTGGTTTTTCCCTTTAACATTTTTCTGGGTTAATTAAAATGTTCTCCATGAGTATATACCATTTTTATAATCCAGAATAACAAAAAAAAGTGGTTTATTGTTGTTAATTAAAAACTGACCCTGAGATTGAATACACAAATGGACCATGGCCAACCATGTATAAAAATAGCACTTGGACCCACATCCTGCAGCCACCTGCCCAGGAAACCAACTGCTTTTCTACAATAAACAACCCAGGAAGCCAGCCTGTGTTAAGCCAGACTTGCAAGAAACCAGTTTCACTCCAGGAAGCTAAACAATAACTTCTGTGACAATTGGCCCAAATGACCAGAACTTGGTTAATAACAAAATTTCCCTCATTTTTGCTCCAACTTCCAACTTAGGGCTAATTGGAGAAAGTCAAAGATGCCCCTTCATCAATCACACCGGATGCCCATTTCTAGGTAGCTCACCTGCAGCTTCCCCAAAATGACCGCTTCCCTCAGAGCATGTCTGAGGTCTTCCCTCTTTTCCAGCATGAAGCTTTCCCACTCCCCTGCCTGCCTTTGAGTCTTTGCCAAATGCATGTGATGGTCCCTTGCTATAGCATGTTCTGAATAAATAGCCTCTGCTTTCCTCATTTGGTTGATTTTCATTTATTTCCACAACCCAAAGAGTTCTGGTGCCTTGGAGACAGTAAAGAGGGACCATAAGGAAAGGCTTTTAGGAAAAGGAAGCCACAGGACTTGGTGTCTGTTGGCAGCAGGGTGAAAGATGGAGATGCAAAGATACCTCTGGGTGCTGGCTTGGAGTTCTGGGCTGGTGTTGGTGCCGTGCACAGAGCCCTGCACAGGAGGGAACACGTGGAAAAGGTCTGAGCTGGGACCTTGCAGAACAGAAAGAACAATCATCAGGTGAAAAGGATGCTTAGAAAAGGAACTCTGTGGAGGTATGGACAAGGCTAGTTACCAAGAAGGAAAGGAGAGGAACCCCAGGGCTGGCAACCTCTGGAGCCATCACAACCCTGAGTCTAAAGAGGCCAAGGGAGGAAACCAGACAGAGCTGCAGGAGAGAGCACCACTGGATGGGACTATGGTGGTAGGAAAAGGAACACAGCCCATTTCAACTCAACCCATCTTAATAGAAAGTTTCCATTCTCCTCCTGCTTTTTCAGTCTCCCACCAGAACCTCCCATGAGCTAAGCCCAACAGGAAGCCAGAGGACATGAGAGACCAAGTACATCCAGAAAGGTCATTCTCCTGGGCTGCACAGAGAGAGTCCAGAGGGTGTGGGGAGGCTCTTGAGGGACAGATAGAGAATATCTAGTCCAGACTGTATGGGGATAACCATCTCTGTCTTGAAAAATGTTTATTTTGAGGTTATTACAGGAAATCCATGTGGAAATGTCTTGCAGGCAAGTCAATATGGCAGCAAAGAAATTGAGGGAAAGATCTGAGGTAGAGAGCTAGATGAGGAAGTCATCTATATATAGGGAGAGCTTCATCCACAGGTGACCTTTCCCCAAGAAAGAGTGGGGGATGAGGAAAAGAAAGAGGGTGAGGACAAACCACGGAGAACCCCCAACATTCAAGGGGACAGGCAGAAGAAGAAGTCAGGAAAAGTCACTGGGAAGGAGAATTGGTCAGAGATCTAGAGGCAAAAGCTGGAGTATTTATCAGATTTGCAGACATGCTTTTCAGCAGCAAACTCCACCAGTCAATTAGGCAAAGGTCTAAACCTAAAGGCATAGACTCAAACCAAAGCCAAATCATGCTATTCAGGTTTACGGTCCTTGAGCCTCCAGGGGAATGGCAGAAGAGTATCAAGGGAAAGAGTCAAACTCTGTAAAATAGTTGAAGAGATTTATTCTGAGCCAAATATGAGTGACCATGGCCCATGATACAGCCCTCAGGAGGTCCTGAGAACATATATGTGCCCAAGGTGGTCAGGGTACAGCTTGGTTTGATGTATTTTAGGGAGACACGAGACGTCAATCAAATACATTTAAGAAATACATTGGTTCAGTCCAGAAAGGGGAGATAACTCAAAGGAAGGGGGTTCCAGTTTATAGGTAGTTTTTCGATTTTTTCTGGTTGACAGTGGGTTGAGTTTACCTAAAGACTGGGATCAATAGAAAGGAAATGTCTGGCTTGCAATAAGAGGTTGTGGAAACCAAAGTTTTACCATGCAGCTGAAGCCTCCAGGTAGCAGGATTGTAAATGATTCTTACCAGACTTCGGGTCTGTGTTGATGTTCACTCCAGAGGGGTATAATTGAGGCATGTCCGATCCCCACTTCCCATAATAACCTGAACCAGCCTCTCAGATTAAATTTTAGGACCACCCTGGCCAAGGAAGAAGTCCACTCAGATGGTTGTGGGGCGTTCAGATTTTATTTTTGGTGTACAAGAACTACTGGTTTGTAATAGTGCTGGGCACAGCATTTGCACTTCCTTGGGCACACATTTTAAGGTAGTCCCAGCGAGCTTCCTCCACAAGCCACACTGGAGTAGTGGGCTTGGCGGAAAACAGCAGGGAGACTGGCGATGTTGCCCCAGGTACCTCAAAGCTGGGACCATGATTCATTTCTTCTGCCCTGGATAACAACACCTGATCCTTTTTTTTTTTTTTTCCAAATCTGAAGAATTGTTCATGAACCAAAATTTTTAGATAAATAAAATGAATATTTACCCGAGCCAACAGACACGCTTCCTTCTCCCAGTTCACTTTTCCCATTTGCAAATGCCTGTTTTTTCAGGAGCTTTTCTCCCTTCCTCCCTCTTCACCCCATCATGCATGGCATCAACATAAGACACTGTCAATCTCAAGGTTCTCCAATCAGGCACAAATTGGGTTATTAGTGGTGTGCAGAAAGCTGACATAAGCTTGCTTGGCCTTGAAAAACGTGAAAAAACTGAACCAGCTGGCTAAAGGGGCCACAGCTCCCAAACGAAGAGGGAAAATGTTTACACACATTTGTCGGCAATTCCCCAACCCTTTCTTGATTAGTTGTGTTCAGTACCCTTATTATATTACATTATCAACTCTTACTAATTTTTTCCCAATTACAGAGCCCTCAACTCCTTCCATGTCAAAAGGTTAAACTCCCCTAATAAGCAGCCCTTTCTTCTGACTTAAGCCAACCAAGGGACTGCCTTTTCTATCAGTTCTATTTCCAACACGTTAAGAGCAGGCATTCCTCAGTACCAGATGTTCTACAACAGCCCTGCCCAATGGAAGTATAATGCCAGCCACCTGCATAATCTTGTTTTTTGTTTTTTGTTTTGTTTTGTTTTTTTTGAGATGGAGTCTCGCTCTGTCACCAGGCTGGAGTACAGTGGTATGATCTCGGCTCACTGCAGCCTCCACCTCCTGGGTTAGAGCAATTCTCCTATCTCAGCCTCCCAGGTAGCTGGGACTGCAGGCATGTGCCACCACAGTCAGCTAATTTTTGTATTTTTAGTAGAGACCAAGTTTCGCCATGTTGGCCAGGATGGTCTCGATCTCTTGACCTCATGATCAGCCCACCTCGGCCTTCCAAAGTGCTGGGATTACAGGCATGAGCCACCGTGCCTGGCCTCATAATCTTAAATTCTGTAATATGAACACTTAAAAGGAAAAAATAAATAGGTGAAATTAAAATAATGATTTATTTAACACACTAGATCCAGCTATTAAAAGCCCAACATGTAATTGATATGACAATTATTAATGGGATATTTTACTTTTACATTATTACTCTTCAAAATCCCATGTGTGTTTTATACTTACTGCACATCTCTATTCAGACCAGGCAAATTTCAGGCTGGTAGCTGCTGTATTGGCCAGCACAGGTTTGCAAGAGACAAGGAGTTTTCTCTCTTCTCCTCTGGTGACTGACATAAGATTCTCTCTGCAGAAGTTACTCATTTTTTTCCAGATAACCTTACCCTTCAGCCCATCCAAGGAGGAACTTGCAGATTAAAGAGGATTTTTTTTTGTTGTTTGTATGTATCAAAAAGTTATTAGGGGGTATTGGTGCTAGGAGGGGAATTATCCAGCACTGAATCCATCAGATCTTACTGTGTTTTCAACAGCATTATCCAAGTCAAGGCAGGGCCCATTAAAAACACACACATAAACCAAATATCTTCTGGTCCAGCTGAGAATATGTTTAAAGAACATTTCTTGGGGCTCATGGAAAATGGTATAAATAGAAACGTTAAAGCTAAGACTGGGAGCACTAGCATCTTTGAATTTATGATATGAGCCAGAAGTTTGCAACACTGGATAAAACATGACTTCTCAAGGACACATCATTCACAAATGTTGAGTTCTGCAGGCATGGCAAAGTTGAGAGAAGAGTACAGATTTCCATTTTTCCCTAAAAAAGAGCAGACGTGATTACTTCAGTGTACATACTTGTGTTGAGAATTCAATCAAGTGACTTTAAAGAAATCAAATAAACCTTTGCTGGAGAGAGCAAGAATGATTCAGGGGGAAGCGGAGCAAAGCACACAGGCAGTGCCAATGGGCCCCAGGGGAGAGGCACAGAAGCAGGAGAAAATGTAATTTTAAAAGGACTAGATCCCAAGTGCATGAAACCTAAACAGCATTGCAGCAGACAAGCCACAGGGCAGGGAAGCACAGGCCATTTGTAATCTATGAGCTATTAATAAGTCAGCCCCAGGAGACACAGAACACCAAATGGGGCATCATACTTATCCCCCAAGGCTGCCTGTCTCCATGGCCTATGCTGGATGCCTGTGTGAGCAGAGACTCAAAAGAGCTCACAATCTCACTGTTGAAAAAAAAAAAAAAAGAGTGTGAGTATTAAGCAAATGCCACCCTGCAAGGTACTGGAAGTCACTGTCCTGAAACCCATCATTCCACCTAGGCTTCCTCGAGAGCTGGCTAGGTGCAGAGCTTGGTTTGACCCCAGGGAGAAGCCCAGAATTTTCATCCTTTTTACCAAATGCATCTCAACAGCAAATCCTTCTATCTCCTTCCAAGTTCACTCACTGTGGCCTTAAAATACAGACTCTACGAATGTTGAACCAGAATGTCTTTGGGTTCTTAGACGGGGCCACTGCAGGGTTGTACAAGATCATGGGGCAGGAATCTACCCCCTTCCATTCAGCAACTGTCCCAAACCAGGGTCCATGGCTTGGTGAGCAGAGAACCAGCAGGGAGCCTTCGTGGCTCAGACTCTGTCCCCAGAAACCCTGTCCCCAGAGACCACTCAGGCCTCACCTCAATAGACTCTGACTGGGCAGGAGGGAATCAAGTCCCCTTTCCAGATATTTTCCTTCCAGGACGGAAGACTTGATTGGAGATCAGCTATGCTCAGAGCTGCCTAAAGATACTGCAAGGTTATTGCTAGGAAAATTTTTGCTTTCAGCAAGATGATCTTGGAAAAATAAACAAACAAACGCCAGCAGAGAAATTGCCCTCTTGACTTCCCTGCTGCTTCACTTTACAAATGCAGCTAATTTTGCAAGAGAAACACTGCCACCCAAGCTGAGAGAGAAAGGAAAATGCAAATATTGCCAATGTGTGCTGAAAATCCACCAAGTAGTTCAGCTTAAAGTAGGAATCCCCTCAAGGAATCAACGACTGATAAGCACAAATCCAGTTTACTTCTGGCCACTCTGACCCCACATGAGACGTTCTCCTCTAGCACATGTACCCAGAGAGGCAATATGGAACAGGTCTTCTCTTGCCATTGGGCACCAACACACAGTGAGGACCTCAGGGAAGAAACAAGCTGTGCTGTGTAAGAAGGCTCTGCAGTTCCCCCCGTAACATATCAACACGGCACAGGAAAAGAACATTGCACAATAGAAGAGAAAGTCCAATTTCACAAAAGGAAAAGCATCATGCCCTCAACATAATTTGTTAGGAAACTCACGTCGAGAAAAAAGCACATTGTCCCCCAAGTCAACTGCAACAGCCCAGTGCAGCAACTGGTGTCTAATTTGCATAAGAGTGTTATTAAGGACGGTGCCTCCTGGAGGGTGACCGTGAAATGCTGAAGTCAGTTGGAGTTCAAGGCATTCATCACAGTCACCAGTTATTAATGGCTTGCCAGACATTCCAGCCTGGCTTCAAGCACAGTTGTCAGCACTGCAGACTGTAGAGGTGAACAGCACCTCAACAGGGCCGGGGTTAAGGGGGTGTCCGGGCTCATGGGAGAGTCTCCTATGTCGTGCCTCCCTCTCTCCCTCTCCCCATGGGGACAGTGGTCCTGGGTGGACATGCCACCATGTGTTATCTCTCAGCTGTCTATCCCGCACACCCCTGTTCTCAGGCTTAGGCAGATGAAGACACGTGACCTTCCAGAGGTGTTGGATTTCTAGAGTTTTACCATCAAAAGAAACTTCTCTTTCTTCAGGTGAAATTAACCATTTGCAAGAGTGCTTTTCAGTGGCATTTAATACATTGATCATGTGCAGCCACCAACTCCTTCATGTTCCAAAACATTCTCATTACCCCAGAAGGAAAGTCATGCTCATGAAGCAGTCACTCCCTACTCCAAAACACTGTTTAAGATGACGTCTTGGGCCAGACACAGTGGCTCAAGCCTGTATCCCAGCACTTTGGGAGGCTAAGGCAGGCGGATCACAAGGTCAGGAGATCGAGACCAACTGGGCCAACATGGTGAAACCCCATCTCTACTAAAATACAAAAAATTAGCAGGGCGTGGTTGTGCGTGCCTGTAGTCTCAGCTACTTGGGAGGCTGAGGCAGGGGAATCGCTTGAACCCGGGAGGCAGAGGTTGCAGTCAGCCGAGATCATGCCAATGCACTCCAGCCTGGTGACAGAGCAAGACTCCATTTCAAAAAAAAAAAGAAGATGTCTTATTTCATTCCAAAAAATATCTTCTACCCCACCCCACCCTCACCGCCAGACTCGGGCCAGTTTTAAGCCACAAAAGTTCCCCTGGCAGGAATTTGTGTTTTATTGGTCTTTGCAGCTCCGGGGCCTAGCAGTGCTTGGTACACACAGGAGGCGCCTAATAGAAGTTACAGGACCAAAATGGCAGAGATGGGGCTCCAAGCCTGTGCTTGAGCCATCAGGTGTGCATGGTTCAGCTCATCTGTTTCGAGCCCAGTCCCTAGGCTGCACTTTGCTATACACTCCACCTGAAGTTCACCAACGTCTGTGCTACCGAAAAAGCCAGTGAGAGCCGGGAGGGGAGAATTCTCCTTCCTCTGCAGAGTGCTGACCCCATGTACTTCCCACTGGCTCATCCCATAGATAGGGCTCCATACCCCATGCGCTCTCCCCTTAGGAAGCCTTTCAGGGACGGCCATTTGATTATGTTTGTTTCTCCCCTAATAATTCTCCCCAGCTCTGCACCAGCTGCCACTGCCACAGCTGCCATAGAGGTGGGAGCTGTGCCTTCAGCATCCTCCATGCAGCTGCTCCAGGCCCCATTCAGAGCAGGTGCCCCTGTGTCCTCTGCCTCCAGCTGTGGGTTTCCAACAAGCAAAGTCACAGGCTCTACACACCCCTTCCTCCCACAGCCCACACACGTCACTCCCGAGGGAAGGTTGGGGGCTTGCATGGAGTCTATGGGGTGGGGCCCAATGTGGATGCTACACTGGCCCCGGCCCCGGCCCTGACCTCCCTAGTTGCCAAGTCATCGTTCACCAAGCTGAGCACTTTGGGGAGAAGAGCTGGAGGAGAGATAAATGCAGAACATATCCAGAGCCTACAGTGCTGAGGTTTGGGGGCTTCCTGGCATCTGGAGGGGCAGCACCACACTCAAATGTAGAATGATTCCATTTGCAAGCTCATAGGGAAAACATGGAGTGGGTGAAGGTAAGAGCGCCGTGGGTGGTCTGTAGGTAATCCCCGCCTCGGGCTGTCCCCGTTTCTGGTGATAGGTTTCTATTTTAGAACCTTTACTTTCATCTTACCCTCTGAGTCTAGCAACAGAGTCTAAGCTAACCTCCCATTTGTGTCAGAGAATCTTCCTCTGTTTGGGTAATGTGTCACTCTCCTTTTTGCTTGTTGCTGGTTGACTGAGTCATGTCTCCCTACTGAGGCAAGGGGAGGGGAGGGGGAGTCGGTCTACATGGAGGACAATAGGGGACACTGACAGCAAATGCACAGGCTGACAGCTTTGGGCTGTGTCGGGGAAAACAGGGACATACTGGGCTGGCCCTGAGCGAATCGTGAAGAAGGCACAGTGGGGGTGTGCCCATCTCCAATGTCCCTGTCATTCATTCCAGGAGCCACCAAACCAAATACATTTCAAATACGTTCCACAGAACCAAGATGTGCGTAGGTTATCCTAAGCTCAAATGAGTTTGGGGAAGCAAATTTAAGCAATTACATATATTACAGGATTTCTCAGAGACCTTAATAGGCTCACTTGTTCTAGAACTCTCCAAGAGAGAGACAGAGTGGGCAACATTTCCCAAACCTGTCATCCTTTTATTTCCCTTCCACGTCACCCATTCCTTCCCACCACCTCCCAGCAAAATAGGATCCCTTTACCCCCACTTCAAGGATGCAGGATTTGATTCAGTGGGGGGTGCTGCAGTGAGCTCATATCAGCTCATGACAGCTGATTGTTAAATAGCGGGAATTTTGGGAGCTGGTCAACAGGTGACAGTTTGCAATTAGCCATGGTGAGAGATTTTACACCACAGAAATTGACAAATGCTATAGATTGAGGCTTTTTGTTAAGACAGATCAATTTATAGAGCCTTCCTGGGGTTGGAGGGGGCCCCATTGGGTCCAAGAACTCCTCACTTGTGCTCTATCTTCTGTAGAACCCTTGAACTGGGCTTGCCCCTGTAGAAGCTTTTGGGGTCTGCACAGTCTTCACTTTGCACAGACTGGAAGAGCACAGATCCATGCATAAAGCCACAAGCCCCTCTACTCCTCCTCTGTGGGAACATCTTCAAGCCACCCCTACCAGGAAAAAAAAAAAAAAAAGCTATCTCCCCACTAGTGAAGTCATTTTGAGAAGAAAAATGGTATTCCTTGAACCTGACACAATAGAAAGCCAGGAGCCCACACCTACCCTAAAGATTCTGACTTCTGTCTACTGGTACCTCAAAGCCTCAGGGTACACAACAGGATGACTCAAACAAATTGAGAAAAACACTTAAAATGCAAGAGACTGCTGATAACTAAGCTGGCAAGACTGAATATCTTCTCATTCAGCTGGGGCTAAATGGAAGCTGGTGGCCTGCTTCAATCCAGGGCCATTTTGAAGAGAACGCATGTGCCTAGTTTACAGGAAACCGTGTTGTTTGAGAAATGAAGATAGAAGCTGAGAGAAGAACCACACCTATACGTTTGACCCATGGAGGAAAAGAATCATTTTCTTCTCTGAAACCTGGGGAAATACAACGCTCACAAAACACAATCGTATATGTGAGCAGACAGGGAGACATTGCCCTCCCATCAACCGAAACCTGCTAAAGTCTTGTGAAAACTTTTGACTAAAATTATTTCATTTGCTTTCTAGAGAAAGGGACATGTAATTTATTCAATGCATAAAGACCATTCAAAGGCACAGCAAGCTTTCTTTTAAAAGAAATTTCTTATTTCGTCCTAATAAATTGTAGATAGTGAATATTTGTCAGGGTAGAAACTGGTCAACCAACAATCCCTAGAAGGACACTGAGATGCAGAGATGTGTGGCCACTGGCCAAAGATCAGGTACCAAGTGATTATCTGAGGGCCTGAGGCTTTGAAACCCCAAATCTAGTTAGCGCATTTCTCCTCCACAAAACCCAGGCAAAGGAAATGCCCGTCTCTGAGAGCTCAAAGAAAACATGGCAGTAATTACAGGGAGCAGACTCCTCTTCAAGAGACCCTGAAATACCAACGGCAGATTTCTCCAGAACAACACAGATGCAATGAAGTGCAAAACCTAGGCCTTTTGCATTCCAATCAAGTATCGCTAGGAATTTAAGCCACATTTAAGTAAAAGTAATTCTGTTTTATTGATGCAGGAATTAGTATAATCACTGAAATACATCCAGAGGGTGCAGCCTTTATAGGAAAAGAGGAAGTCAGCATTAATTTGTTCAGAATGCTAACACTTAACTGCAAATGCAAAGTTAAACAACAGGACGCCTATAGATTGTGCATTAAAGGTGAAGTCAAGAGGGAAAATGATGCAGGGAGATAACAGTTTTCTTGTAAAATTAAACATACCTTGTTAGAGCAGGGAAAATATCCTTGAACGCTTGCTTGCCAGCCCACCGCCCCCTTCCCCACCCTCTGCTTTCTTGCTGGTCCCAGGTGGAGCTACCCAACAGGTGTTGAGTTGTGGGGATCAGTTTGTTCTTAACCCTCAATTATGTGGTCACTGCTCTGGATGAATTACTTGGGATCCTTTTGTCTCCTTCAAAACCCAGCTTCTGTCATCCCCAGGAGAGGGACAGCAGAGAATATGAAATTCAATTTTCCACTTGCTAGAATTCTTAACAGAAACGGGTTTGTGGGAAGTGGGTTGGAACATCTGTCTAAAATTGGAACTCCGGCTAATGTGAGGGTTTGGATTGACTATTCTTTCCTCCGTCGTGAGAACCCATGACGTGGTGGAATCAAAACAAATCCAAATCGGTCTTGCCCCAGAAAATTGACGAGGAAACGTCCTGCCCATCAGTCATGCAGAGACTAGATCTTCTGAAATAGCTTCCCCGTTCCTCACTCTAAAGCTCACCAGACCCCTTTTAGAAGATTTGGCTTTCTAAAATTCTAGAATCTAAGAGAGGGTGTCTTGTGTCTCAACTTGACTAGGAAAACCAAGCAGTCACTTTCTCGCTTCTTTCTGCCCCTCCTCAAGACTGAAAAGTCTCATCTAATTTATGGACTCTCCAGGATAGATGACCACAGTCCACTGGAAGGACTGGAACAACTGTCACATTCTGAGCAGGGGGGATCAGTCTGGCCAGCACCACACACCCTGCTGTGCCTGACATTGTGCCCTCTTAGATAGGGAGGGGCTGGTCTTCCCTCTGAGGACAATGCTTTGACCTTCATTCAATTTCTTCCCAAACCCTGGGAGATCTTGTTCTTGCTTTCCCTGTAGAATGTGCCATTGCTTCATTTCTACTGGTTGCTTGACCTCCCTCATTTGGAAAACTAGGTCTTGCTATCCCCAGCTTCTCTGCCATCTCCCTTCCTCACCTGCAGACGAATGTGTCTTGAAGCTTCAGCCATCATCACCCTCTGCCCCTGCAGTCTAACTTCCACCCTGACCACCCTATTCAGAGTCTCCAGGAATTTCCTTTCCTGCTAGGAAAGAGTACAGGAAAGGAAACTCCCCATCCTGTACACCTTGGCCTCCCCATCGGGTACTCTTCATATCAGCAGAGCCCCCTCATCCCCACTAACTCCTCCTCCCTCTCACTGCCTGTACCCTCTCCTCCTGAGCACTATCTGTGGATGCTTCCTGGAGTATCTGGTGATCTCATTTCTTGATTGTCGTTCTACACTCTCATCCTCTGAGACAGCCCATGTATCTGCTCAACACCCTTGGGTATTTCATGATTCTGTGCTGTTTGGTTAATAAAGAGTGCCCTAGACTTAAAGCAGACTCCCAGGACCGAACCCAATTCCAGCTGTGTAATCTTGGGCAAGGTAGCCAGCCTCTCTCAAATCAATGATGCTACCTACCACATGGCTTTATTAAGGGGAGGGAATAAAGCTGAAAACAGATGTGAAGCTACAAAGCTCAATTCTGGCACATAGTAGGTGCTCAACAAATGTTCATCCTATTCCCTAGCTGCCAGTTCCCCTTCCCAACTTAGGATTTTGTAAGACACCAGGATCTTCTCACTTACCAGATTTTAACCTGACATTAAATCTTAGAAAGTCTTTTTTTTTTTTTTTCCTATTACCCTATCCCTTTACCTCCATCCTCAGCATCTGCTCTCTAGCGCTGACCCATATTCCAAGCACAGCCCCCTTAAATCTTCCACTCCATTATTTCTACTTCTTCTGCTCCACTGGGGTACTTTACTCTATTTACACAGGTGTGGGCAAGATTCTTTTTTTTGAGATGAAGTCTCACCCTGGAGTGCAATGGCACAATCTCTGCTCACTGCAACCTCTGCTTCCTGGATTCAAGCAATTCTCCTAACTCAGCCTCCTGAGTAGCTGGGATTACAGACACCCGCCACTACACCCGGCTAACTTTTGTGTATTTAGTAAGACGGGGTTTCACCATGTTGGCCAGGCTGGTCTCGAACTCCTGACCTCATGATCCACCTGCCTTGGTCTCCCAGAGTGCTGAGATTACAGGCGTGAGCCACCGCACCTGGCCAAGGCTCTTTTTGTTGCCACTTTTTCTCACCTTGTACACACGAGGCACAAACACACACACACACACTCTTTTCTCATCTATCTGCAATGGCAGAAAGGAAAGAAGACAAGCTTCAGGATGGGATCAGCTTTATGGAGGGTTCAATCTCCCATCTCCACTGTATATTAGACATGTAAGCTTCAGTAAGAGACTGAGCCCTATGCACCTCCACTGCCTCATCTGTAAGATGGGTCAACACTCCCCCTGTGGGCTGTCCTGCCCCACCCAGTACTTGTCACATAATAGGTATTCAGTAAGGGTTGTAATGGGGACAGTTTCTGTTCGGGAAGATGAAGCATTCTGGAAATGGATGGCGGTGAGAGCCACAGTCATCTCCCACCTCCTTTGTGATGCCTTTGCCCATTAGTCCAGCCACTGTTGGCCTCTGTCTCTGATGCACTGGAACATTCTTGGTCTCTTGTCCACCATGTAGAGTGCAACTGCACATGGATAAGGGGCACTATGCAGGTTTTGTGTTACCAAGCAGGCTCTTAGCTTCCAGATGGGTCTGCCCATCTGTTTCTTAGATTATTTCTGGATTTCCCACAGTTTCCAGGACAATGTTGAGCTTATAAAAATAGTGATTGTTGTAGTTACAATTTGTGTACCTTCTTCGACCCAGACACTGTCATAATTGCTGTCATTTGTTCAGTGGCCTCTGTGGACCAGGTGCTATCCTTGTAGGATTTATTTCTTTCTCAGGTAGGTCTTATTATTTTCATTATGCATGGAAGAAACAGACTCTGAGGCAGAAGTGGCCTGAACAAATACATGCAGATTGGAGTTGGGAGAACAGGATTCCAACCCAGGCCCACCAGGCACGATAGCCCAGCACCTTGCCACCAGGCTCCCTGTATGCATTATATCATTTAATTCTCCCAGCAACCCAGAAATGCGGGCATTTCACCCTGTTTTGCATCTGAAGATGTAAAGGCTGCAGGTCCCTTGGCTGGTGGGCAGCAGAGCTGGGGTTCCCCAAGACTGGCTGTCTCTGAGCTCCACGCTGGAAGAATCAGGAGCAGTAGCTTTCTTCTTGCTCTCAGAAGGAAGTGACTAACTCCATAGTCCTTGGGCGAGAGAACAGCCTGAAGCAGCCACTACTTCAGATAACACAGAAGGAGGGAAGCTCAGCCTGGAATCCCAAGGTCTGGGAGTTTGCTCCAGCTCTGCCTCCTGGAAAGTCCATTGGCTTCCCTGGGCTGCACTTTCTTCATGTGTTCATTTAAAAAAAAAAAAAAAAAAGGAGGATGAAATAAATGAAATCTGAGGTTGCAGGACTGCTACTAGCCCATACAGTGCCTTTGTGCAAATTACCAAAGGTGCCCTTTCCTCTGGGGGGACTCAGGCCTGTGAAAGGGCACGTTTCTTGGCAGAGGAAACATAAAATAAGTTTCCGCCCTCTTTCTCCCCTCATCTAGGCATCTTTGTTAGTGGACAACCTACATCATTGTACATGATGGTCATGGCAGGTTCCTAATGGTCTTAAATGTCCACGGTCCTGATTCTTGAAATCTCTTTAAAGAAGAATCAGGGACTGGGCACGGTGGCTCAAGCCTGTAATGCCAACACTTTGGGAGGTCAAGGTGGGCAAATTGCTTAAGCTCAGGAGTTTACAACCAGCCTGGGCATCATGGCAAGACCCTGTCTCTACAAAAAGTACAAAAATTAGCTGGCCATGGTGGCACATGCCTACAGTCCCAGCTACTTGGGGGGCTGAAGTGAGAGGATTGCTTGGGCCCGGAAGGTTGAGGCTACAGTGAGCCATGATCACACCATTGCACTCCAGCCTGGGTGACAGAGTAAGACCCTGTCACAAAAAAAAAAAAAAAAAAAAGAAGAAGAAGAAGAATCAGGATATTGAATGTCTGTCTCCTTTATCGAGTCCAGAGTGACCTGGCGCTTATCTCCTTTAAGCAATGAAATTGCCCATTTTACCCAGCCATATGCCATGAGCAGCCAGCATCAGTGCTTTGACCTTGCAGTAGGTACCAGACATTCTGAATTTAAATTCACATTGTGGGGCCCCCAAGCTAAAATGTCAATAGGACCCTTTGCCTTTTGGTAGCTGTCGCCAGGTCCTCGTGGGATGTAGGATCTGTTCTACCACACACACCTATGACTTCAAACTTTCTGGCCTGTCTGAACTTCTGATTAGAATAGTCTCCCCTAGTCACAACAGCTCAAGGCACACAGCAAATCAAAACCAACTCACCTTCACACAACACCGCGGACACAAATGACAAGTGTTATCACCAGTTGCTGACGGGCAAGACTTCAGACAAGGACTTATGCCAAAGGATAAACATCAGGGCAAGAGACCAGAGGGAAACTATTGATTTTGAACTTCTGGCACCACTTGTAACTATAGCTCTGCATTCTCTCTCGTATGTATCTAGGTCATAAAATGGAAGTATCTCCATACACTCTTCTCTACATCTACTTTACAGTTCAAAACAATATGTATATGTATATACACAGACATACCCAGAGGCATCGCTAACTAGTAACTGATTATAAATCCAAGATTGCAGGAATCAATATGATGGCAAAACCCCACCACTGCTCAGTCTGGAGCTATAGCATTGTAGCTCTTTGTAAACTCTTCCTGCAGTAAGACAAGAATGCAGTCACAAGCTGATCTCTCATTTTAAATATATATGTGCTTTTCCTTTTTAAACACAGTCTCCTTTTCATTGTGGTAAAATATGCCTAACCTAAAATTTATCATTTTAACAATTCTTAGAGTGTACACTTCAATGATACATTCAAGTTGCGAAATCACCGCCATCCATTTCCAGAATTCTTCATCTTCCCGAACAGAAACTGTCCCCATGACACACTAACTCCTCATTCCCTCTGCTCCAGCCCCTGGCAATCACCATTCTGCTTCGTCTTTATGAATTTGGCTACTCTAGGGACCTCATATGAGTGAAATCATACAGTACTTGTCCTTTTGTGTCTTGCTTATTTCCCTAAGCATAATGTCCTCAAGCTTCACCCATGTTTGAGCGTGTTTTAGAATTTTCTTCCTTTTCAAGGCTGAATAATACTCCACAATGTGGCGAGAATATGTTTTGTTTATAAATTTGTCTGTTAATGGACACTTGGGTTGCTACTACCTTTTGACCACTGTGAATAATGCTGCTATGAATATGGACGTACAAATAGCCATTTACATATGCCTTTCTTGACCAGTCAAGATGCAGAAAGCTTTGCTTAATCTGTGATTATGCTGAGTTCAGTTTTTTGTTGTTGCTGTTGCTAGATGCAGATTCAATTCAATGAATCAACTGAAATAGGGCATTCTTGAAATTCACCCTCAAAAATGAGCCAGTTTGAGGCTTCTTTGTGACACAAACCCTAAGAGAACTGTCTCCAAGCTTCTGTTCCTCCCGCATCTTTCTCCCTTCTTCCCATATCTTCCCCACCTCTCTGGGATGAAGTTCATCGCTTTTTCTATTTGAACCTACCTCCCTACCAGTGGTCTCAGCAGCATTTTGTCTTGACTCTTATTCTGTCAAACACCTGACTCCACCAGCTATCCTTCTTCCTTATAACATCAACCTAAACCCCTTTGGCTCCTTCTCAACATGTAAAGGTATTCAACACCCCCCCCCAGTTCACATACACACCCATGACACATGCACACATGCACACACATGAATGCATACACACAAGTGAGTCCTCACTCCATCCAGCTCCCCTCCAGCTCTCTCTGCCTTTAAATACTTCTACACTCACCGTCTACACTCACCATCCCTCACTACTCACAGGTGAGTCACTCCTTAACCCACCGCAATTTGCCTTAGACCCCACCACTCAACCAATGCCACCATCACCGAAGTCACCCCTGGTATTAGTTTCCTGGGGCTGCCATAACAAATACAATGAACTGGGCAGCTTAAGACAAGAGAGACTTATTCTCTCGTAATTCTAGAGGTCAGAGTCCAGATTCGTGCTGTCAACAGGCCACTCTCCCTCCAAAAGCTCGAAGGGAGAATCTTTCCTTGCCTTTTCCAGCTTCTGTTGACTCCAGGTGTGCCTTGGCTTGAGATCACATCCCTCCAGTCTCTGCCCTTGTCTTCACCTGGCTTCTTCTCTATGTCTCTGTGAATCCTGCTCTGTCTCTTATGAGGACATTTAATTAGACTTAGGGCCTGCCTTAATTCGATATGATCATATCTTGATCCCTACTTTATTTATATCTGCAAAAACCCTATTTCCATATAAAGTCACCTTCTGAGGTTTGAGGTAGATAGAAACTTTGGAGGAGAACTCTTCAACCCACAACACTGGTGAATCCCTATTGCCAAGTCCAATGAACAGCTCCCAGTAGCTCTATGCAGCATTTGTTTTGGTTATTCAAAATAAAAATAGATTTATGTTTCCTACTGATTCTTTAGATGCTAGAAGCATATTAGGGGAAATTTTAAAATAGAAAAATTAAAAGAGAAAGTAAAGACACCCACAGAAACTTACAACTCAGAGATTAATCAAAATTTATACTTTGGAGAACATTCATTCTTTACACACACACATACACACACATTTACAAACATACATTACTGTAAAATGGCAATATTTGCAAAGTCGACCATATGTTTCTTATTCTGCTTCTTCTCTTAATGCTGTGGCATGGACAATTTGCCAGGTCAATAAACATACACCCACTCATTCAATAAATAGGTGCTGTGGCCCTACTCCGTGTACCATGTGCTTTTCCTGGGCCTGAAATCTATCAGTGAATAAAACAGAAACAGATCTCTGCAGTCCTGGAACTTACCTTCTGACAGGAGCCAACAGACAATTAAAAATGAACACAATGAATAACATCTACCATATTGGAAGGTGAAAAACAACAGAAAAAGAAAACAGTACAGCAAGGAAGGGTGTCCATGAGTACTGGGAGGTAGTGGATGAGGTTTTAAATGTCAGCCTGGCCAGTGCAGTGGCTCACACCTGTAATCCCAGCACTTTGGGAGGCCAAGGCAGGCAGACCACCTGAGGTCAGGAGTTCAAGACCAGCCTGGCCAACATGGTGAAACCCTGTCTCTACTAAAAATACAAATATTAGCCAGTCGTGGTGGCGGGCTCCTGGAGTCCCAGCTACTTGGGAGGCTGAGGCAGGAGAATCACTTGAACCCAGGAGGCAGAGGTTGCAGTGAGTCAAGATCATACCATTGCACTCCAGCCTGGGTGACAATAGTGAAACTCCACCTCAAAAATAATGTTTTTAAAAAATCAATAAATGTAAGCCTCATTGAGAAGATAATCTTTGCAAAGAGCTGAAGATCCCAAAATGTTGAAAAATAATTTTTAATGACTGCATAGTATTCCATTGATTAGATCTGCAGCAGTATGTCTAACCAATGCGCTGGTGATAGACATTTGGGTTTTTTCTGATTTTTCACTATTAGAAAAGAGGCTGCACTACATCCCCTGCAGACAATTCATGAGTGTTTGTGATGTCAATTCCTTAGAATAAATGACCCTGAATCATCAGTCCGAGGTGTACATTCATTTCTCTTTTTTTTTTTCTTTTTTGAGATGGAGTCTCACTCTGTCACCCAGGCTGGAGTGCAATGGCGCAATCTCGGCTCACTGCAACCTCTGCCTCCCAGGTTCAAGCAATTCTCTTGCTTCAGACTCATGAGTAGCTGGGATGATAGGCACGTGCCACCGCGCCCAGCTAATTTTTGTATTTTTAGTAGAGACAGGGTTTCAACATCTTGGCCAGGCTGGTCTCAAACTCCTGACCTTGTGATCCACCCGCCTCGGCCTCCCAAAGTGCTGGGATTACAGGTGTGAGCCATTGCGCCTGGCCGTGTATGTTCATTTCTAAACTGTGATACCTGCTCTTACTCTCCCTTCCAGAAAGACTGTGTTATTACACATAATATATACAAGTATGAAATTACACTTCCAATCCCAACACACACCTTTCACACACTCATTTGTCATTTATTTTAAATTTTGCCAATCTTAGGGTAACAAAGGTTACCTTATTTGTAGTGCTTTCCTTTGCCATGGATATCAGTCTTTTTATATGTTTTCTATCTTTTTTTTTTTTTTTTTTTTTGAGACAGAGTCTCACTCTACTGGCCAGGCTGAAGTGCAGTGGTGCGATCTCAGCTCACTGCAACCTCCGCCTCCCAGGTTCAAGCGATTCTCCTGCTTCAGCCTCCTGAGTAGCTGGCACACACCACCACACCCAGCTAATTTTTGTACTTTTAGTAGAGATGGGGTTTCACCATGTTGGCCAGGCTGGTCTCGAACTCCTAACCATGTGATCCGTACTTCTTCTCTCAGAAAGTCCTCTTTTATTTCCTTTGACCATTTTTTGTCTGTTGGAGTATTTATTGCTTTTGTAAATTGGGAATATATATGTGCTGTGTTGTAAATATTTTTCCTGTTTTTTTAATAGACATTTACAATGTTTACATTGTCAAAAATATTCTTTTTAAGTAGTTTCTGGATTTCTATCATGGTTTTAAAAAAAGACCTGCCCAAATCTTAGAATTTTTTTAAATACATCTTACATTTCTGTAGTTTCATTTTTTGCCTTTAAATTCGTGATCTATTTAGAATTTAGTCTAATAAAAGGAATAAGGATGAGACTCATTTTTTTTTTTTCCAGGAGGGCAATCGGTTGTCTCACAGCCTGCAGTAAATAATGCCCTTGAGAAATGCTCCCTCTGCATCTGCTCCAGCTCCAGGTCACCCTCAGCTCTAGCCCCACACACCTGGTTGCCTACAGGAGAGCTCACTTGGATGTCTGCAGATCCTTTAAGCTGAACATGCACAAACGAACACCATCCTCTTCCACCCAAATCCATTCTTCCTTGTCTCGACCACCCTACTACCCACTCCCCACCCGCACCATTGGGTCATTCTCCTGACCACTCCCTTTCACACTCACTAGTCTCTAGCTTAAGTCAGTTCCTCTTTTTACTCAGCTCCAAATCCACTGTCATCTCTTCACGCCCATGGCTGCCTCCTTATTTCAACACCTGGTCATTTCTCCTTCCCACGGCCACCCCTCGACAACCGACTGCCCAGTGAGCCAAAGCCAGACTGCAAGATGCTTCCTGTGCTGCCCATGAGCTAAAAGCTAAGGGCAGCTTTTAGTTGTAAGGGCTGTAGAATGTTTTTTTTAATATGCAACAGAGACCTGTGTTGCCTGAAAGCAACACACTGACTAAGCAAAAATATTTACTATCTGGCTTTTTACAGAACGCTTGCCAACCCTTGCATCTAATCTATACTCCACACCACTACTCTTCAGAGATATCTTTCTAAAACACACAGAATACTCGCTCACATCACTCCCCAGTTTAAAACCGATCTTGTTAGTCTAGCACAGAGGACTTCAGGGCCCGCCCGGCCTAGACTTCATCCACCTCTCTTTTCTCATCCCCCTTCATTTCCTCCACGCACGTCACATACCAGCATGGCAGAATCTGTGCCACTCCCAAGCAAAACTGTTTCATGCCTTTAAAGACTTTTACACAGGCTCTTCTTGCTTTTCTTTTTTTATTTGTTTTTTATCATTTCAATTTTTATTTTAGATTCAAGGAGTACACGTGCGGGATTGTTACATGGGTATATTGCTTGATGCTGAGGTTTGGAGCATGACATCCTGTCACGCGTTTAGTGAGCATAGTACCAATCATTTTTGGCACCTGCATTTAGTGAACTAGTGCCAGTCTTTTTTGCCCACCCCTCCCTCTTCCCTCTAGTAGTCCCCAGTGTCTACCATTGCCATCTTTATATCCATGAGTCCTTGGTGTTTAGCTGCCACTCATAAGTGAGAATATATAGTATTTGGTTTTCTGTTCCTGCATTAATTCACTTGGGATAATGGCCTCCACCTACATCCACGTTGCTGCAAAGGATGTGATTTCATTCTTTTCATGGCTGTGTAGTATTCCATGGTGTATTGTACCACATTTGCTTTATCAAGTCCACCAATGATGGGTACCTCGGTTGATTCCATGTCTTTACTATTTGTGAATAATGCTGTGATGAACATACAAATGCGTGTATATTCTTGGCAGAAGGTATTTTCCTTTGGGAATATACTCAGTAATGGGATTGCTGGGTCGAATGGTAGCTCTGAGTTCTTCTATGAGAAATCTCCAAACTGCTTTCCACAGTGGCTAAACTAATGTACATTTCCACCAACGGTATTTAAGTGTCCCTTTTCTCTGCAGCCTCATGAGCATCTGTTGTTTTTTAACTTTTTAATCATAGCCTTTCTGACTGGTGTGAGATGGTATCTCACTGCTGCTTTGATTTGCATGTCTCTGATGATCGTGATGTTGAACACTTTTTCCTATGCTTATTGGCCACTTGTATGTCTCCTTTTGAGAAGTCTGTTAATGTCTGTTGCCCAATTTGTAATGCGGTTATTTGTTTTTTGCTTGTTGAAATACGTTCCTTATAGATTTTGGATATTAGATCTTTGTCAGAGGTAGTTTGCAAATATCTTCCATTACCTAGGTTGTCTCTTTACTCTGTTGATAGTTTATTTTGCTGTACAGAGGCTCATTAGTTTAATTAGGGCCTGCTTATCAACTTTTGATTTGTTGCAATTGTTTTTGAGGACGTAGTCATAAATTCTTTCCCAAGGCTGATGTCCAGAATGGTGTTTCCTAGGTTTCCTTTTAGCATTCTTATAGTTTGAGGTCTTACATTTAAACCTTTCATCTGTATTGAGTTAAATTTTGTATATGATGAAAGGTATGGATCCAATTTAATTCTTCTGCACATGGCTAGCCAGCTATCCTAGTACCATTACTAAGTAAAAAGTCCTTTCCCCACTGCTTATTTTTGTCGACTTTGTGAAAAATCAGACTGCTGTAGGTATATGGCTGTATTGGTGAGTTCTCTGTAATGTTCCATTGGTTGGTCTGTGTATCTGTTTTTGTACCAGTACCATGCTGTTTTGATTACTGTGGCCTTACAGTATAGTTTGAAGTCAGATAATGTGATGCCTCCAGCTTTGTACTTTTTGCTTAGGATAGCTTTAGCTATTTAGATTCCTTTTTTGGTTCTATATAAATTTTAGAATAGTTTTTATAAATCTGTGAAAAATGACATTGGTAGTTTGATAGGAATAGCATTTAATCTGTAGACTGCTTTGGGCAATATGGTCATTTTAATGATATTGATTCTTCCAGTCCATGAGCATGGGATGTTTTTCCATTTGTTTGTGTCATCTCTGATTTTTTTCAGAAGTGTTTTGTAGTTCTTGTAGAGATCATTCACATTCCTTAGTTAGAAGTATTCCTAGGTGTTTTATTTTTGTGCCACTATTATAAGTGGGATTTTATTCTTGATTCAGCTCTCAACTTGAACTTTATTTGTGTATAGAAATGACACTGATTTTTGTACATTGATTTTTGCATCCTGAAACTCTACTGAAGTTGTTTATCAGTGCCAGTAGCCTTTTGGCAGAGTCTTTAGGATTATTTAGGTATGGAATCATTTCATCAGCAAAGAGAGATTGTTTGACTTCTTTTCCTATTTGGATGTCTTTTATTTCTTTCTCTTACCTGATTGCTCTGGCTCAGGCTTTCTATCCTTGTTTTTCAAATGCCCCCACTATCCCAGTCTTCATCCATCAGGAACCAAGCACATACTCACCATTACCTTGAGCAAACCCATCCTGCTCTACACCTAAGACAAATTTAAGGGGCCCTTTTGGTAATTAGTAATGGATTTCACATGACAAGAGGTCTTACATTTTGAATCACCCTCTCTACTGAAAAGTGTTAGAACACTACAGTTCTAGCACTGTTACAACATTATTTCAACTCAGGAGATGAGGAGAGAGAAAAAAAAAGTAAAATCAAAGAAAAGTGAGCCATATCTAATGGATCGTCTAGGGACTCTCAATAGCACAAAAACTATTTGAGTAAGTCATTTTTTTAAATTGTGGTAAAATATACATCATATAAAAGTTACCATTTTAACTGTTTTAGGTGTGCAATTTAATGACATTAAGTTCACTACCAATGTTGCACAGCCATCATCATTATTTCCAGAAGTTTTTGTAGCATCCTGAAAAAATAACGTTCCATTTCCCCCTTCCCCCAGCTCCTGGTCACCTCTATTCTACTTTCCGTCTCTATGAATTTGTCTATTCTAAGTTTGTCATGTAAGTGGATATGTATTTGTCCTTTTGTGTCTGGTTTATTTCATTTAAATAATGTCTTCAAGGTTCATCCATGTTGTAGCATGTATCAGAATCTCCTTCCATATATTTTTCCTTTTGTGTCTGGTTTATTTCATTTAAATAATGTCTTCAAGGTTCATCTATGTCGTAGCATGTATCAGAATCTCCTTCCTTTTTAAGGCTAAGTAATAGTCCATCGTATGTACCTACATACCACATTTTGTTTAGCCATTCATTTCTTGACATAACAGTTGTATCCACCTTTTCGCTGCTGTGGATAACGCCACTATGAACACTGATGTGCAAGTATCTGTTTGAGTCCCTGCTTTCAATTCCTTTGGGTTTCCTAGAAGTGCAATTGCTGGATTACATGGTAATTCTATGTTTAACTTTTTGAAGGACTAACATACTGTTTTCCATAGCAGCTGCACCGTTTTACACTCCCACAAGTGATATACCAGTGTTTCAGTTTCTCTGCATCCTACCAACACTTGCTATTTTCTTTTTTAAAAATAATAACCATCTAATAGATGTGAAGTGGTATCTCATTATGATTTTGACTTGCATTTTTCTAATGACTGGTGATGAAGAATATCTTTTCATTTGTTTATTGGCCATTTGGATATCTTCTTTGGAGAGATGTCTATTCAAGTCCTTTGCCCATTTCTGAATGGGTTGTTTATTTATTTGTTAAGGTATAAGAGTTCTTTATATATTCTGGATCATAATCCCTTATCAGATGTATGACTAGAAAATGTTTTCTCCCATTCCGTGGGTTCTGGGTGATTTTTGATGAGGAAGAAACCACACTTCTGGGTCATTAAGGGCACTGCCCGAAAAACTGACATTTGGTTAAACCGAAGAGAAAGATGGCATCTGTCCCTTTCTCCTTAGCTTGCTGTGACAACCCCTCCAGCCTCCAGGCCTCCTGGATGCCCTTCTCCTTCAAGGTCCCCTGGGTGGTTACAGGACAGCTGACTTCTCGTATAGGGTCTGCTCTTCAAGTGGCCTCAAACTTGCATATATTCTTGCTTTTCCTTCTAATTCATACCCCCAACAAGGACCCTGTAGGGTTTATGCTTTTATTGGATTCAGGCCAAGCAAATGTCTCAGTTTCTAAATTGTCAGCTACATGGGATGGGACACCTTCAGATCAAGTGCTTTATCATTATTTAGCGCTTTGATGAATTTCTTAAATCAGATATCAAGAGTATCTCAATGTGTTGTTTGACAATTTGGTTTTTTAATTATAAAAGTGATATAAATTTATTCTAGAAAATTTGAAAAGTGTTTCACAAGAAAATTAAAATTACCTGTAAAGCCCCCACACAAAATTATTATTATTCACATCTGGTGTATTTCCTTCCAATCTTTGACTTTGCACGTACGTTTGAGATCTGTGCTGTTTTTTCTCAACTAAGTTTTCCCTATCACATTAATCCCTATGACATTAAAAAGTCTCAAAGTACTTTTGTAATGTTTTCTTAGATACTGGAAGTTTCACCTGCAAAATTCATATATAACTTGAAATGTAAGAAACACCTAGGACAGACCAGGGCCACCAGAGCAGCCTTCCCTGCAGCAAGAGCTGTACCTGAAATGCAGCAGCACATTCCCACTGGTTCAGGGACAAGGCTCCGCCCAGCTGTGACTTTGTCATTTGTTATTATTTCTTTTCAGATTAAATTTCAACACGAGGCTATTTTGTACCTTGGCTAGTTCTACGTGAATTGATAATTTTTCTAAAAGAGAGAGGGAAAGAAACAAAAGAGACAGAGGAGGAAAAAAACTGGCCTTCACACAGGCCTGCATTTACTCTGAGCCAAAATCCTGAAAAGTTACTCTCAAAGTCAAGTAAATCATCAAAATTCTCAGTGCCATTCCTCGGGCCCCTTTGCACATTTGTGCAGCATTTCACAGTTAGCAGAGGGTGTCCCCTCTCCATTATCCCTGGTGGTGAGAAGTTGCCTGTGTCATCAGCTGTTCGGGAACATGGGAGAAATGTATGTTCTCCCAACCGCAGCTGCAACTTGCCCTACTGAGCAGCTCAAAATGCTCCTGGAGATGCGATTCAGATCCCCCGCTCAAATTCACACCTGGGATTCCAAGAAAGAAAGGAATGTTACAAAACGTGACATCGTCTCCTTCTATATTTATCCTGCAACATCTGCATGCGTGCCAGTGAGTGCTGAGCTGCCACTCCCTGCTCAGACCTGGACTCGCCCTCTCTCCCTAGTCCAGCTCCCTGTGATGACTCTGGACACAGCCCTGAGGCTCTGGCCCCTCTTTCGCTCCCACCCACACCCTCTCCTCCTCTCTGACTGTGCCCTTCCTGGCCCCTCAGGGCTCCTACTTCAGTCTCTCCTCTCCCAGAACTCTCACATTTCCTTGGCTGTTTTGGTTTCTCTCAACTCCATGTCCGTTCCTCCCACCAGCTGCCATGATATAAGGCCCAACCTTCCCTCCCCCATCTCCGCATGGATGCACCTGGCCTGCACCCACAGCCTGACCTATGAGGGACCCATCAAAGCCACTTGCCAAACACATGACCAAGGAGGTTTGGCTTTTTCTCTGTTTTTAAATCTGCGTTGATTTTTAAAAGCAATGAAGTAGCATTGCATTACATTTTTCCCCTAATACCAAACACAAGCATTTAATGAACCGCAGACTAATTCATTACAAACTGGAAACCCAAACACTCATCTTCAACTTTCTTTTCTCTCTCTTTGCTCTTTCCCACAACCGATCCCCTTGACCACTCTTCTATCTGCTTATAGGTGTCATATATTTCTGCCCATAGCATTAGAGATAAGGCTCAATTTGAAAACAGATGGAAAATATATAATGGAGTCAAGCACAATCATTGCTTTTCTTGTTTCTAGACAGATAGCAGCTCTCCACCCATGACTCGGGACCCAGGCTCCTTCACCTCTTGACTTCATTGTGCCCCACAGAAAGGGCAAGGGCATAAGGAGGAGACACGTCCGCTATTTAGGACGATGGCCAAGGAAGGCACACCCAACTCCAGATGGGCCAGGACTCAATCACCAAGGCCAACCCTCAATGCTCCAGCCCTGGGGGGTAACTGATTTGACAAACCCTCTTCTTTCACTTAAGAACTCAGAAAGACAAGAGCTTAGGGTGGCTTCTCACAGTTGGGCAGCCTTCCAGCGGTCAAGACGGGATGTACACCAGGCCTGCTGGGCCTTTGCAAGGCTCTGAGGACAGGGCCTCCCCAGCCAGGCAGAGTTCCTGCCCAGACACCATTCCATATAAAGTCACATTTAGAAAAAGAACCTTGAGACTTTTTAATGTCATAGGGAAAACCTGGTTGAGAAAAACAGGATAGATCTCAAATGTACTCAGCACAGAATTAGCAGTGAGAGCTTGGAGTTCACCATTCAAGGACAAGAACACCCTGCCATGCAGGGGGTGGTGGCAGTGAGCACGACATGGCCTCTCCCTCCCTCCACACAGCCACCCCACCTCCAGTGAGCAGGACGGGCCACTCCCTCCCTCCACACCCCCCCTCCCTTCCTCCCACCCTCAGCGGCCTCCCATCAACACCCCTCCTGGTATTCATTTTAAGAATGGGAAAAAAAAAAACAAATTTTCTTACAAATGAAGGAGTTTTGTTATTACCAATGAAGGACTATTGAGGGCAATCATCTAAAAGTCGAAGCTGTCAGACTAGAGTAGGCTCTGCAGGACAGATGCTGTCTCTTCCTGAGGCTGAAACACAAAAACAGATCCAAGGGATTAATTTTTAAGGCAACTGATCATCCATGAGCAAGGTTAGCTCATAAGTTAGATTGGTGGCACTCAAATTCCATCTCCAGCTATTTTCTTATTCAGATAAATAGTGGTTTGTTGGCAGATGACATTTCTCCTTTAACCAAGATAAAAACAGAGTGTCCACAAAGGAAACGCATGGCAGAGTCAAGGGACACAGAATTTAAGTTGGAGCAAGAAATTTCTTACCAAAGTTTTAGAAGATTTCAGTATTATTGGCTGAATAAATAATTTCTTACAGTAGTTTGTATGCTTTTAAACAGCAGAATTGGTTCCAAAATTCCCCTGCACTCAGTTTTAGGAGAGCTTTCCTAATGCATTGCTCACTAATGAGTGTACGATGCATTAATCATGAAATCCAAAAGAAAGAACATAACCAGACACGATGGCTCATGCTTGTAATCCCAGAACTTTGGGAGGCAAGGCGGAAGGATGGCTTGAGACCAGGAGTTCAAGACCAGCCTGAGCAACGTAGTGAGACCCCTATCTCCATGAAAATAAAAATAGCCGAGCATGGTGGCATGAGCCTGTGCCTCCTGTGCCTACTCAGGCAGGAGGCTGAGGTGGGAGGATCGCTTGAACCCAGGAGATTGAGACTGCAGTGAGCTAATGACACAGCAAGACCCTATCTCTAAAAAAAAAAAAAAAAAAAAAAAATTTCAAAAAAAAGAAAATAACCACAAGCTAAAATTACAGATATTGACTATTGAGGAGGCAGAAACTAAATCAAATATGTAAGCACACAGAAAGAGAGAGAACATTTCCCCACCCTTTTTTATTTCCCTCAGCATTGAATCAACCATTAAAGTACAATGCATGCATACGTACCGACAAAAACCAGAAATGGTTTTTAAATCCTGAGATTTGGCCAATAACAAAGAGCTCGTTCAAGATGCTTGCCCTGAATATAAGGAAAGTCACAGGGGAACAATTTATTCCAAAGAAATATTGATTGCGTGTCCTTTGCACACAGGCACACATCACACACATGGTGGTGTTTAACCTTACAACGACGCTGTGAGTTGGGTATCATGATAATTTTGTACATGAGGAAACCGAGGCTCGTGAATCTGGATAGTGTGTTTGTTAGTTCAGGCTGCCATAATAGAATATCACAGACTGGGTGGCTTAAACAATGGGCATTTATTTTCTCATGGTTCTGGAGGTTGGAGAAATCAAGGTGTCAGCAGCGTTGGTCTCTGGGAGCCCTCTCTCCTTGACTTGCAGACGGCCACCTTCTCCCTGCGTCTCACATGGCCTTTCCTCTGTTTGTGTGCCCCCCAGTGTCTCTTCCTCTCCTCATAAGGATGCCAGTCCTACTAGATTGGAGCCCCACCCTTATGGCCTCATTTAACCTTTAACTCTCTCCTTGAAGGCCTTATCTCCAAATATAGTCACCTTAGGGGCTGGGGTTCAAGCCCCATATGGATTCGGCGGGGATACAATACAGGCCATAAAAGATATTATAACATACCATAACTCTTAGCGGGCTCCTGGACCACTAAGCGTTGCTAAGTAGTAGAGCCAAGACTGTCTGAATCCAAAGAGGACTCCATTCAGAGCTTCCTGCCTCTCCCATGCCACAACAGCTCAGACAGAGTGGGGAGGCATCCCTCTGTAAGAGCTGACTCAGTAGAACCTGCTGGCAGGGACACAAGTTTGCAGCAATAAGCTCCGTCCTGGTGGGCAGGATGGTGAAGTGCTTACACAAACTAGATCGAAGAGCACAGAAGTCCAAGTCAACTAGAGGCCTATCCAGATGGCGTGGAATAAAAATGGCTTTGTCTACTTTGTTTATAGCTTCACAAATGGTATTTGGCTTCACCAGCCCATACAAAGTGTGCTGTTCCATTGTCCTCAAAGAGCCAGGCTTTCATTCAGCATTTCTTTTTTCTCCAAACCACCAGCTAACGTCCTGGAGGGCGACTCCATGGATCAGGACGTCGAGAGCCCAGTGGCCATTCACCAGCCAAAGTTGCCTAAGCAGGCCAGGGATGACCTGCCAAGACACATCAGCCGAGACCGGACCAAAAGGAAAATCCAGAGGTACGTGAGGAAAGACGGAAAGTGCAACGTTCATCACGGCAATGTGAGGGAGACCTATCGCTACCTGACCGATATCTTCACCACCTTAGTTGACCTGAAGTGGAGATTCAACCTGTTGATTTTCGTCATGGTTTACACAGTGACCTGGCTCTTTTTTGGAATGATCTGGTGGTTGATCGCATACATCCGGGGAGATATGGACCACATAGAGGACCCCTCATGGACTCCTTGTGTTACCAACCTCAACGGGTTTGTCTCTGCTTTTTTATTCTCAATAGAGACAGAAACCACCATTGGTTACGGCTACCGGGTCATCACGGATAAATGCCCGGAGGGAATTATTCTCCTCTTAATCCAGTCTGTGTTGGGGTCCATTGTCAATGCATTCATGGTGGGATGCATGTTTGTAAAGATCTCTCAACCCAAGAAGAGGGCAGAGACCCTGGTCTTTTCCACCCATGCAGTGATCTCTATGCGGGATGGGAAACTGTGCCTGATGTTCCGGGTAGGGGACCTTAGGAATTCCCACATTGTGGAGGCTTCCATCAGAGCCAAGTTGATCAAATCCAAACAGACCTCGGAGGGGGAGTTCATCCCGTTGAACCAGACAGATATCAACGTAGGGTATTACACAGGGGATGACCGTCTGTTTCTGGTGTCACCGCTGATCATTAGCCACGAAATTAACCAACAGAGTCCTTTCTGGGAGATCTCCAAAGCCCAGCTACCCAAAGAGGAACTGGAAATTGTGGTCATCCTGGAAGGAATGGTGGAAGCCACAGGTAAGATGTGTTCTATCCTGGGATGGCTGTGGGATAGATGCTCATTTTAAACTGGACCTGGTGTTCTTATCTATTACAAGGTCTAGAATACTGAACCTCACTCAATATTGACAACGTCCCCTTGCTTCATGAAATAGTATGCCTATGTGTATAACCTGAAGTATATCCGCCAAGAAGCTTAAGCATTTAGTTTTTAAAAGCCTCTTGGAAAATTAATTAATGAACAATGAAAAATCACCATGTAATATATTTTAAGTCTCCAAATATTTACCTAAATTAAAATCTGATCTGTCTCTAAGGCATGTCTTAAATGGCTTTAAAACATGGCTAATTTCAATACTTGAGGTTATTCATGACCAAGTTAGGAGGAGGAAGTTAAGCCTTTCAAAGGAAGCCTGAAAAACTGCTTTAATGAAAGCTCAGTTTCACCTATTCTTTGAGAGTCATTTACAAGGCCAATAGCACTGGTTTTTCTTTTATACGAAGTGAGTGCCTAGTATCTCTTCACATTCAACCTGCCAAGCCCCTGGTAAGTACAATGCTGCAGACACAGTAAATAACTCTAGCAGAAAAGAAAGAAGTTGAAGATCCATTCATCCTAATCCCGCTGGCCCTCCTGCTGTTAATGGCTAATCACTGGGATGTTTTAAGGAAGATGATCTGTTCATGAAATAGAGAAAATGGTCTGTTTTTACTGACGTCTTCACTCATACCTGAAATTTGCGTGTTACACATCACAACAGCAAAGCAGGTTCTGCCCGTATTTGTCTGTTACATCCCACGAAACAGAGCCATCAGCTATGACTCAAGCTAACCACAGTGCCTCACAGGAAAAGTATAAACCAGAACCCTAATTCATTAAGGTCTTTATTATTCTTGGAGGTAGTAATAATGTCTTTGGTGTACTTTTTCCTGATACCATCCACCCTTCTGTGCTTTTGAGTCTTCAGCTTGAGGCTCGGGTGCTTTATATTGTCTGAAATTGCATGACTAGCAGGCTGGCCCCATGCTCTTCATCAACCTGTGACAAGTAACTTAATCCTGTCATGCCTTTCAGGGGAAAGCCATGGGTCCCCTGTTTCTACTTCCCTGTACCCAACAAGCAAGGTCACAACCTCTGACAAATTTCTCTTATGGTGGTGGTATGAAACTTTTGCAACAGGGTTTTTAAATGCAGCAAACAATGAAAATGTGAGTAAAGGGCTTTGCATGGAGCTCAGTGGTAAGAGCGCTCTCCTTTCCACAGAACAAAAGGCACAGCAACCTCATCAGAAAGTAGCTTTTAAAAATATCGAAAGTCACTTGTGTTGCGGAGTAAGACATACGTTCTGCAGATGTTAACAGGGCTATCTGTACCTTGAGCCTGATTTGGGGGTGCACTTGTGAGGCAATAGTTCGGTGGAGGGGAGAGAAGGAGGGAGGGAGATAGAAGTAGAAGGTAAGGCAGGGAAGGAGGAAGGGAGAAAGGAGAGGAGGAAAAGGGGAGGAGGGAAGGAGGGAGGAGAATGGAAGGCAGGGGAGGAGGAGGGGGAAAGGAGAGGAGGAGAAGGGGAGGAGAGAGGCAGGTAGGGGAGGAGGGAGAGAGGAGGAGAGGAGGCTGGGGAGGAGGGAGGAAGAAGAAATAATTCAAACAGGGAGCTGTCACTTTCCTACAGACCAGAAACTTCCCCAACATCAGCTGAGCACAGGGACTCTGGATCCCCCTAGCGGCCACAGAGCTACAGCCTCTGACACTATTAACTGACCACTCACGAGGCAGATTTTCTTTTAGCTTTTCACCATAAATTCCCCCAAGAGGACGTGAGGGAGGGCAGTATCTCCAAGCTCAAGAAGCAAAAACCACTGGAGACATACCCTCTGGTTACTGATGTTCATCTGAGCTTCAAATTGCAGGAGTGAAGCTTTGCGTTCCCTCAATCCAAAGCCCAATCTCATAAAATAAGTGAATCTGGAACAAGCAAATTATCTTTGTGATGTCCCTGAGTCAAAATTCTCCCTGGGGCAGACCCTGTCTTTCTGATGACAGCTGGTAATGACAAAGGGAGGAACATGGTTTTCTTGGTAATTAACAGTGATACTTGCCTCTGAGCAGCCTCTGGACTTTCCACAGCTTTCACAGAAAAATCTGAGTAATTACCAGCGAAATCAATCCAAACACTCAACCCTATCCCTGGGAAAAGGCAACTGCTACTCATTTTCCTTTTAAAAATAGTTTTCTAACTTCTAGACTCGGGGGGGGGGGTGTTCTAGAAAGTTCTGGAGGTGTCTGGACGTGTCTTGGTCTTTTCCTCAGGGGAATCGTTCAACTCAGTACCCCAGCACAACTGATCCCTTACACTTCAGCAGGATACTGTTTCCTTGTGAATGAAAAAGCTCAATTAGGATTTATGGGCATTAAACAGGCCCCTTAAGGGACAAAAATTCTTCAATCTTTCAAAACCACAGGAAGAAAAAATGTGGACCAAATGCACACTCGAGGAAAACAAATTCACAGGGATCTAATGATTCATTGTAGTGCTGGACTGGAAATCAGGAGCCGTGATAATAGCAAGCTGACACAAAACAGCTTCCCTGCGCTTATCACTTCTTTCAAAAATGTCGCAGTTGACCTTAACCTGCTGTGCTTAGTGGTCTCGAGGAGGAGGCCTTTTCCAGGGAGGAGGGGAGGCCCACGTGGCCACCTTCACATGGTGCCCTCTTCCCTGACAGGAAGCAGGCATCCTGGGCACAGGACGATCCCAACCTGGTGTTTTCCAGAGACCTGAGTTGTCTCTCAGGAGGCCACCTGGGTCCTTCCGTCTGCTGGGAGCTCAGGCCCGGTGCAGGGGAGTGGTGCTCTGTGGATGCACTGCCTTCCAACGCCAGCCGCATTGCAGGGTCAGGTTCCATTTTTAGAAAATGAAAGTGGGCTCCTTGAAGGCTGGAAGTGAGCCCCGCTTTCATGCCCTGAAGGGCCCACACAGAACAGCCCCGCATCCTTTGTGAATGGTATTGGCCTGGTCCTGCCTGAAGTCAGAGGGACATGCCAGGTGACCTTTCAAGAACCTTCCAGTCATATGGTTCTATTTTTGAAAATGAATCAAACCTTGGAAAATTCTGACACCAGCCACTCAGACATCTAGGAGTTGGCCGTGTCTCATCTGCAGATATATTTTTAAAGGGGGCCGTTTATGTTCCTGACACATGGGCGATTTTGAGATAGTGGTGTTTACAGAAGGTTTCATAGCTACGTAAACAAACGTGCTCAGCAGCTGTGGCCCATGTGTGTTAAAATAGTAAAGCATTCATATAGACTGTTATTTATAGAGGGCAAATGGGCCTCGAGGCAAGATGACAGCCACACAGCGCTGGCTTGCTGCCAGTCAGCCCCCACTACGGCCTTGCTGATTGACGAGCTTCCACATTTACCCCCAGCGATTATGCAACTGCGGCAGGCAGCACTTGCCCACACCTCAGCAAACGTGCCTGCAAGGATGAGTCCCCGTTAAGCCTTTGGGTTATTTTACACTTCTTTTGAAGGAACCTATCAGACTTACACAAAAACAGACACGGTAGTATCATTAACCCCTGAGTCCCCGTCATTCTGCTCCAAGGATTATCAATTCATGGTCAAACTTGCTTCCTCTGTATCCCCACTCGCTGGCTGACCCCCAGAATCATGTCATTTCATCTGCAAATATTTCAGTAGGTGTCCCTAAAAGATAAGGACCTTTTTAAAAACATAGCTATAACACCATGATGACACCTAAGATAATGACCAATAATTTAAGATCCAACATCTACTGAGTGTTCAAACTTCCAGTTGACTCATAAACGTCACAATTTTTTTTAATTTACAATCAGCTTGTTTGAATCAGGATCCAAATAAGGTTAACACGTGGTGATTGGTTGAGATCTCTTGCAAGCCTCTTAATCTATGAGTTCTTCTTCCATCTCTGTTTGTTTGTTTGTTTGTTTGTTTTTTCTGGTAAGTTCTTCTTAAAGAAGAGAACTTCTGAAAGATTTAAATACTGCATAAAACACTAGGGGAAAGTGGAGAATGAAACATACCAGAGAATACCTTATAGACAAGGAGGCAGGGCTGATTAATCGGAAGTTGCCACCTGGGAGTTACCAAGGAGGACAGCCAGTGTTCACTGGAAGTAAGTGAAGGCAACCCATCCTTCACCATAGAAAAGCTCAGTTCTGTCACGAGTATAGTTATTCCCATGCAGAGAGTTTAGTCACATAAATCACATCACGGATCATAAAATATTTTAGTTGGAGGGAATCTTTGCCCATTTTACAGATGAGGAAGTGGAAGCCCAACAAGACCCGTGACTTGGCTAAGGTCAAGCAGCCAGTAGCAGGCCAGGACTGTGAAAGCCACAGCCATCGATGGTGTTGTCTGGCACCCTGTGTTCAGTGCCCTTTGCACCACGAGTGCTGCTGATTCATGATGATTCGGTGGAGAAATGCACCCAGAAAGGACAACTGATATTTCATGTGCAGATGACTGGTATTAATGTGCCCTCTTTTCTTTTCTCCCACCATTAGTTCTTCTTTTTCTTTAAGGCTCTTCTGTTTCCAAATGTTATCAATTCATTTTTAAATTGTGTAGGCATTCACACGAATTTTAAACAACCATATATCAAAATGAGATGTACCACAGAACAATTCTGAAATCAAACTTAAATAAGCATTGTCTACAAAAATGCCCCTGAAGGAACATGATGTTCTGTCAGGTCTGATTTCCAAGCACCATTTTTCTTTACTGTAATCAAAATGCCAATCTACTGTGGTAGGGGAGAATATGAGATTGCAGCCTTTGAAGAGAGAAGACCACTGAGGGTGAGCTTCACAATGCTCTTAAGCTGTTTCTAGTAACAATATTTCATAGCCACCACATCTTTCAAATCTTGTTTTTCTTCTTTTGATAATTTACTGCTAATCCCTCCATTGGCAAGCCATTATCTCCAGTTTTGCCATTTTTCTCTTAAGAGTTATAACCCCAACCACCTAGCCTGGGAAAAGAGTTAATTGATGAGCTCTGAAATGCTAAGAACTTGGGTGAAACTCTTCATAGAGGCATCTTCCTGGAAAATCTCTATAAGGAGTGATTTTTTTTTAATTTAAAAACATATGAATATGTTTTTCTTAGGTCAAAATCTGCCACCCATTAAATCAAGAAATCCGGCTCTCCTTTCTTTTTGAGCATTAAGTGTAACTCATTTATTCGGGGTTTCCTTCCAAAATATCTGTCTCAATATAATATATCCCAGTAGTATCATTGGCTAGCTGGGTAGTAGTATCATTGGCTAACTGATGACAGCTACTCTCCAAATATGGTAAACTCTCGACTCTTCCGCAGCTTGGGGACACTGTGCTCTAGTTCACCAAATGTCTCAATCAGATTTTGGATGCTATGGTGCACACACTCTTAACTTTTCTACCACTCCTTCCAAAAGGCAGGCTACTGTAAGAAACCTAGCATTATAACTCTACTAAACATTTCCCATACTTTAAAAGACAAGGAGGCAAGGTCACCATATATTATTGTGATTGAAAAAAGCACAAATTGTTCATTGTTCACCAGCACCAGAAAATCCATTGTTCTTCTTTCTCCAAATGGGCCATGAGAAGCCACTTAATTAGATGCTCAATAGAAGTAAGTGATGATCTCCCAATATGTACAATGCAGAATTCAAAGCCACTGGACAAAATTGGACTAGCATCTAAATTTAGCTCAGACCCAAACTCTAAAGTCAATACTCATCTTGCAAAGGAAGAGCACCATCCAATTAGGAGATGATTGTCAAATTGTGTGAAGCCTCTAATTAGCATATCCTTAAACAAATAGTTTTATTATTTCCTAGGGCTTTCAGTAATATGAGTGTGGACAGCAGGTTGCCAGCAAAGCACTTTTACTCAACAATTTCTAATGACCGGAAGAGGATCACTGGGGAAAGCTATGTAAATTATTTACACACACACACACACACACACACACTCCTACACATGCATACACATGCACACACAAATACCCATACACACACATATACAGACATACACACATGCATACACATGGGCACATATACATATACAGACATACACATGCATACACATGTGCACAAATGCACACACAAATACACATACACACAGATATACACACAAATACATATACACACATACATGCATACACATGCACACACAAATACATATCCATGTGTAGACACACATACACACGCATGCACACAAATACACATATGCATGGACACACATACACACACATGTACACACTTACTAAACAGTTAAGCAGCCTGAGGTGCTGTTTCTCCAGTCAATCATGCCCTTGCTCCACAGTGGCACACCCACCCACTTATAACCTTGTTTGTTAAATTAATTACTTAATAAGCTTCTTTTTTCCAAATGAACATCTCTCAGCTACAGCTCAGCTCATCTGTGTCCCTTTGTGTCAGTTATAGCATGAGGCCATCCTGGGTTCAAACCGCAGTTGTCCCTTCCCTGGCTTACATAACCTCTGTCTGTCTCCATTTCTTCAACTCTAAAATGGGAACAACAGTGGTACCTACTCACGGGTAACCTTTCAACTCCCCGAATTCCATTAGAGCAGATCAGTTCTTCCCCTATAGACCACACAGACGAGAAACAAGAAAGAGGAAAGCTTTGCAGGGACAGAAGGTCAGGCGGTTGGGAGGCCCCATCCCAGCGAGCAGCTTCATTGTCCCCAGGGACCTTGCAGCTAGTGCCGTGACAGAATGACAAATGACTCCCCTCTACAGCAACTCTGAATAGTCAAAGCCGTGAGTGTCAACCTGCGAGCACCAAGGCACACCATGCACAAGCACAGCACAAGGGGAAAAGCCAGCCTGGCCTCTGCCCCGGCCACCTGCCATGAATGACAAATCAATGGGATCTGAATTAATGAGAATCACTGGCCTCAGTCAGAAAGGACTTTGCATTCCTATAGATAGTAACATCTCATCATTCCAATTTCTGCCAAAAGTGGACATGAATGTAGATTACTCCCAGGTCTTCTGAGGCAACTGTTCAGTGAGAACAAGACTAATCATTTACATTTGAAAACAATACCATTTCTATATTCCCATTTCCTCTCCTGGGTTTTTCATAAGAATTCTGAGGTATCCACTTATGCTCCAATTTAGAAAGTGCATTTCTCGGCTGGTTAACTCAACCAAATCATATTTATTTACATGGTAAGTTCTTATAGATACTTCTGCTTTTAAGTATCGCTATACTTCAACAAGGTGGGCAGTAAATGTGGATTTCTGGGTAGCCCATTTCATTATTCTCTGTTTACATGGAAAGAATAATAGATACCGTATCTGTCTGCTTTGGCTAAGTTATGCTGCAGTAACAAACAACCCCAAAGGCTGAAAACAGCAGTTGATTTCTCATTCACACTACATGGCGGCAGCAGCTGTGTTCACAGCCTGTTTTCCCCAAGCTGCAGACTGAAGGAGCAGCCTCTACCTAGGACACACTGTTCTCATGTCAGGGAAAACAAGAGACATGGCCAAACACTCGCTTCTGCTCATAATTTATTAGTCATAGCAGGTCATATGGCAGTGCCTGATGTCAATAAAATGGGGAAACATAATTTTTTCATGGGAGCTTATAATAAATCATTGAGGGCAGCAATTTCAGTCTACCACAGATCACCTCACGCTTTTGAAAACCAGTAAGCCGAGTTGAAAATTTTTTATTTGAGTTAGATTTTGAAACGTATGGTAGTCATTACTGTGTTCATTAAAAATGTCTAGCTTTCATCCTTCCAGACACATATTAGATTACATTTCCCTGTTCCTATTGAACATGGCTGTGTAATCAGTAGCCCCATCAATAGAAACATTAAGAGGTGAGTCCCTCTGGTGGAAACTTTGCAAGCCAAAGTGTGTTCCCTTCCCACTTCTAAGGTTCTCATGGAAGCACATGTCACAGAGAAGCTGCTGTCATCTTGACCCTTGACTGTCTTGGAAGAGTAGACCCCAAGCCAAGTCTCGTGCGATATATAGGATGACTGAGAAGTAACCTTATGTTGGGTTAAGCCACTGAAATTTGGGTTGCTTGTCACCAAGGTAAAATCTAGCCTATCTTGCCTGTTATAAAATGTCACATTAACATTTTGACAAGTTGGCCATTGTATACTGCCAAGCACACTAGACTTGCCAGGAAATGAATCTGTAGCTTGCTACTTTGCAGAACTTCTCCACCAGCCTTTAAATTCTCTCTTCACTGTTGAAGGCTGAGATGAGACAGACTGAATTCAAATTCTGTCTCCACTTTTGACTATCCCTGTGGTCCTTACCTTACACAATCTTTTTCTTTCCCTTTCTGAAAAATGGGAATGATACTTGTACCTACAAAGAGATTCCATGAGATAATCATGCACGTCCTTCATCATGGAGCCTGGTACATAGTAGGTGCTCAATCAATTAAGAGAGTGACACTATGGTTCTGTGAATCATACTATTCTCATAGCTATCATTCATTTCATGCCTACTGGATGCCAGTTACCTTATTAGATGCTTTGCATGGAATATTTTACATCTTTGAAGCAATTCTGAAATGTGGGTACCATTCCCATTTAACAAATGAGGAAGTTGGCTCCTGGGTGGGGTTTGGGAAGACAGTAACTTGGGCAAGGTCACCCAGCTGGTGAAGTGATAAAGCCGGATGCAGTCTCAGGGCTGCCCTGCTTCCGAGTCTGTCTGCTCCAGTGCCCCTCTAGAGGAGCCTATACAAATCCTATGGCATGTTTGAGGAGCTCCAAGGTAGTGGTTATTGATTAGAGTTCATTAATGCCCTGACAACCGTAGCTCGATGATATGTAATTTCTGGATTACTGGCCATGGCTTCTCCACCAGGTTCCCCTTCGCTGACTGCAGGAGGCAGGCAGGGGTAATCCAGTCTTGCATAACAGTTGGCATTGAGTTCCTAGAAAGGGCAGCCTACAGGCTCCCACCCTCCAGTTCTCCCCAATTCAGTGTTATCAGGTGACTGTGCCAGTTGAAGCTCTGGGTTAACCCCATCCAAAATGCCTTGGGGCCATGCCAAGTATAACTCAAAGTGAAACCAAGTGGCCAGCTTACAGACCCTTAGGGGAGGAAAAAAATAAGTTTAACATTGAAAGGGAAAAATCAATTTTGACTTTGAATTCCCTGCCAGAAAGCACTATAATAAAAAGATATAGGCGTTGATCAGCCTAAGTAAACTCAGCTGGGGTTTCCATTCCACTGTAAAACATTCAACGGGACCCTTTTTGAGAGATGAGGATGAGGATGAGGATGATGATGACTCATACTGAGGCCATCCTATGAGGATTTTAATTATGCATCTGCTAAGTAAATACACTTCCTTTTACATTTCCTCAAGCATGTTTTATGTAGTGCAAATATTATTAGAAATCTATGAAAGTGGACAGATAATGGAGGGCTTCATGAGCAATAGGATTAGAGAAGAATGCACGATGGGGGATGGCTGAGATGACTACACTGTGGAGACTGAGTCTAAAATAAACTATTGGCCCCAAACTAAGTATGTTTAATACAACTTGGAAAGCTGAAGTAGTAATGAAAAGCAGGCCTTTGTCTGCGTAACATACTCAGTAATATGCACTTTCTGTTTCCTCAAACAAAGTTGGAAACGGTGTGCAACCTCAGGGGAACAAAAATGCTGCTGCTTCATGATCCCCCGAGAAGATTAGATGTTAAGGATTCATGAGATCCGACACAGATGGGTCAAGAGAGATTTCCAGGCACTTCGCTGGTCCTTCCAGCAGAATTTCTTTTTGCTCCCCCAAAGAAACCTCAGCATGTTCAGACTGGCCTGCAGACCCTGTGTCACCCGATACCCCCGAGGCTAGGAAAAGAGAGAGGTCACATCTGTTAAGCCAACAACAGATGGGTCATGACTACAAGTGAGAGGGAAGGCAGGTCCAGCAGGGCAGGGCGGGGCTGGGTTCCAGTACAGCTGCACAGAGTCACTTCCTGGGTTTGGTGGATGAATTAGCAAAAGCCTCATCTGTGGATGGACTTCTCATCCCCAACATGGACGAGACTCACTGTGGGCACTTTGAGTTCCCATGCCAGCATGCGAAGGTGTCCTCTGCTGCCACATTGAAAGGTAGAATGGCACAGTAGCGTTTCTTTCCTGGAGCACCATCTGACACACACTCAACCAGGTACAAGGAGCATCTCACGAACAATGAGCACCCATCACCCAGGAAGGTGGTGGCCCAGTGGAGAGTGAGCAGGGAGGACGTTAGACGTTTTGTGCACTTGCCTTCAGGGGGTACCTGTCACACGTCCCACTCTAGGGTCTCCTCTTATAATGAAGTGAAATCCACAGATGTAATATGAATTTAATTTAAATGTTTAGTCCTTTTATCCTCCAACCCACCAAACTCATGATGTCCACTTTCTTCTCTCTCTTCAGTCTTTCAACGCCACCTCTCCCTTAGGTAACAACCTGGTCTCATGCTGAGTTGAGAAAATAGAAGCAATTAGGCTGAACACTGGCATCTTCTCAGGACCATATCCGCCACACACCTGGGCCTCTCCCTCTTTCTTCCCTGCCGTTACTGTGGAGCCCTGTTCCATCAAGGACCATCTCCGTATCCCATGCCCTCAGCCTACGCCAAGACTTTTGGACTATAACCATCCTCTTTCTTTCCTCCATCACCAATTTTTCCCAATAGTTTTATTTCCATCAACATCAAAACATTCCCTAATATCTACCACCTCAAAGAACAAACAAAGAAAAACAAAACTATACTTCTTTTGGTGCCATGTCCCTTTCTAGTACCGTCCCATTTCTCAGCTCTCTTACCCACAGGACTTCTAGAAATAATCGCCTATCCTCTCCTTCGCCACTGTCTTATGTCCCATCTCAAACAGGCTTCCATTCCCACCACACCACCAAAACTCACCAACAGCCCCCATCCTGCCGGACCCAAGGACCACTCCACTGCTCCTGCATTCCCTGGCCCCTGTACATCATCAGTGCCCTTAACCACAGCCTCCCTCTCCAGCACTTTCTTCCCTGACATTCATGACTCCACTACCGCTTTCCCTCCTACCTGAGTAGGAGCGCCTTTCCATTCTCCTCTGCAAACTAGTCCCCTCTCCCCAAAATGCCTCAGAGCCTCTTCCAGCCAGAGTCCTATCCCCCACTTTCCCTCTCAGTGACTTCATCCAGGACCTTGACTTTAATTACCATCTTTTTCTATGTGACACCAAATTTATATCTTCAGTATTAACCTCTCCCCGGAGCTCTGCACTCAAAGCTCTAAATGCATATTTGGCCTGACAAGCTTGTACAACCAATGTGGCCAGAGCAGAAGCTAGAGATTTCCCAAGTCCTCTAGAGTCTGTTCCACTCTTCATCTTCCCCAGGGCCATAAATGTCATCATGAACCATACAGTGACTCAAGTGAAAAATGGCAGCATCATCGGAGATTCATCTCATTCCTTTACCATGGAAGTCCTATGGGTATTACTTCCAACATATATCTGTCTCTACGGCCACCATCCCAGATTAAGTTGTCATGGTGTGGAGGCAGTGACATTCAACTGGTCTATCTGCTAATGACCACACTACCAAAGTTCACTTGGCACAGAACAGCCAGAGCACTCTTCATCAGACAGAAATCAGAGAAAATCAACTCACTTGCTTAAAACCCTCCAATGGATTCTCACTGCACTTGGAAAATCCATGGCCTATAAGATCCTCCAGGTCTGGCCCCTGCCTGCTCATCTGCTCTCACCTCCAACCTCTTCCCAACCTGACATGTTGCAGCCACTTGGGTTTTCAATCCTGAGCACAGAGATCTTGCTCAGGGAGGTCTTCCCTGATCACCCAAGAGAAACTAGCTCTCTGACCACCATGCATCATACCACGCTGCATGGTACTCATGGTCAGCCGACATTATCTCATTAATTTAGTTATTACCAATTAGAATGTAAGCTCTGTGAGAGCAATGCCTTGTCTTGCTTATTGCTATCCTCCCAGTACCCAGAGCAGTTCCTGGGCCATAGTAGGCCTGGATAAATACGTAAGTACAGAGAAAATGCATGGAAGAATCAATGAGTGAAATCTCCTATGTGGTCCCAAACTGGACTGCTCTCTTAAGCACACAGAATAAAAGTCTTGAGTCACTTAAAATTGCCACACACACACAAAAGTTATCCTGGTCTTGGTCAACCTGAAGCCTCTATCTTCTGACAATGAGAATAACTCCAGGCAAACAGTTCCAACGGCCTCCTCCCTGTCCCCTTCAAGATTCCCTTCCTCTACCTGCAATTTAACACCTCAGTGGTTCCCCAGAGCTCTGTCCTGGGCCCTTAATTCTTCCCTTCTGCACATCTTCCCAGGCAATCTCTTCCTGCCTCTGGGCACCAACTCTGTCAGCACAGAGGTAGTTCCCACAGGTACACTCCATGCCTCTCTCCTAAGCCACAGACCCGGCCAGCTGTGTCCTCCTGGGCATCTCCATCGGGGTGGCTCTCAAGTCGAATAGAATGTGTCCTAAACTCAGATTTGCTCCCTGTCATGCATTACACATCTTGGTGAAAGGAACTCTGTCTCCCAGGTGCCCAGGTCGGAAACCTGGCTGTCATCTTGAGCTCTTTCCTCCACAGCCCAGCTCCGCAGCCCAGCTATCCCCATGGGGCTGCTGCCAGTCCATAGACTCTCTTATGCAAATGAGCAAAAGGCATCCCTCCTAGAGACACTCTACTGCCATCTGCTGGGAAATATATATAATAGATTAGCTGTATCCCTTAGATGTGGTGAGTTGTGCAGTGTACGTCCTGCACAACCATATGAGGCGACCCTTGGTAAGCTTGTCTATTCCATCCGGTACCTGTCTCTAGTACTCAAACATCCTTTCCTCTCAGGGGCTTGGCTGCTTCCCTGGTTCATGCCTCCAAGCCCTCCCGCCTGATGATTACAATGCTCCCATACTGATCTCCCTAAATGTGGTCTTTCGTTTTTGCAATTCCCTTCCTCACCATTGTCAGAATAAACTTGTAATGCAAGAATCTCTTCTCCTCACTCCCCAGCTTAAACATTCTCAGTAGCTTCTGAGGAGCTAGAGAATCAAGACCAACCACCTTTGCCTGTCACAGACATGCCACCTCTCCAGGTGCTCTGTCCTTCGCCCCACTACCTCCATAAGCTGCTGAAATTCCTGAATATGCCATGGATTATTTCAACCCTGGGCTTCACATGTGCTGTGACATCGTCTATGCCTGGGATACCCTTTTCCATTGCCTTTCCAATAACTCCTACCCACAAATCTCCCTGCAAATGCCATCCCTCGTGGAACCTTCCCCAAAAGTTCTCCCTCTCTGCTTCTGCTGAGTTCCTGCAAATCTCCACGATGTCTCACGGGTGACCGACCACATGTGGGTATCCTCAGCAAGACTGCACTTTTGAGCATAAAGATTATGCCTTTTTTTTCTATTCCCAGAAAGTAACAAATCTGGCACATGGTCAGTGCTCAATAAAAAAAATAAATGATTTTTCCAAAAATAAGGTCTGGCCTTTCTAAATATGTCTCAGACCTTCTGAAGGCTTTCCTTTCCACCCGGTGCTATGTAATCTGGCCTCTACCAGGAGTTGTGGGCAACATCTGGCTTTCCTATGAAGGCTGTCATGTCATTTAATGTAAAAATCACCCAAGTATTTTTAAATTGATAAATCAACGTCTGAGATAGAATAGCAAGAGGCAACGACATGGGCCAGATCACGGAAGTGTTATATATGTGTCATTTCAGTGTCTTAAGCAAGGGTGCTCTGACATCTGCACATTTGTATTTTACTGGGGAGATGTTTGGCTGCTTCAGAATGAATCAGGGAAGACAAGATGCTAAATAGGATCAGAGGAGGCCGTTGAAGGAAATTGTAATGGAACATGCACCCATCGAGTGGTAGGAGATACAGAAAGGAAGAAGCACATGTGGGAAATAGTAGGGAGGCCGAATTAGCAATGATGCTTGCATGAGAAAGAGAAAAAAAAAAGAGTCATATGACTTCCCAGTTTCTGATATCAAAGAATGAAAAGGATAAATGTGAGTCTGGGGCAAACAACATTCAGGTAGCAGGCACGGGGTGAACATGCCAGGGCTACTTATTGGTATTCATGCATCATTCCATCCTAGAACACCTGCTAGTGAAAACCCAAGTATAATCCTGTTTTAATTTTTACCTGATTTTTCCCCATGATTAACCCAGATTTTAATTTGTATTTAAGTCATTCACGATGATTGATTCACTGTCATTTTTCCTGATGCTTTAATATAATGGTGGGGGGGAATCCCAAATAAAACATTTCTTAGGAGAAAAAAAATTAAAGACATATTTTACTAAGAATCTATTCTATAGGTTCCCCTCCCACCCAGTATTCCACGCAGCTTATAAACTCCATCTGACATAAATACAGAGAGTTTAAAACGACATCCAAAAAGCAAGCTTGTCCCCAGATTTCAGCCTCAAAATCACACAAGAGACTCTGCCAACTAGGAAAGTCTCTGTGCCCTTTTTAAAGTGGGTCTAGTTCAATAGAGACTCTCCGGGGCCAGGAAATTGGACTCCAAGAGCAGCCATGCCCCAAAGCTTTCATGCCACCTAATTACGTGCTCAGGGATTCCCTTCGATGTTATCTGGTTTCCCTGGCAAATCTCCTCTCCTCTGCCAGAGGAATAGGAATAAGCCGGCTCTCAGAAGAGCAAAACATGGGAAGGGTGATCCCTTTCCAGAAGTTTCTAATCAATATCAATATGAAGTATTCATATCAATAAAGAATGGTCTATACTAAGTAACCCTTCCTCCTGCAGTAATGAAGGAAGCGTGGGGAGGATGAGCCTCCAAAACCATCTAAAAGGCCTTCTGAAAGGTTAAAAACTCAGCAGGCAAGGGAGCCAAAGCTGAGATGTACTCAATCTGCAGGCAAGCACCTTCCAGAGCCTTCCATATGCCTGGCATTGTGCAAAGATAAAATGGACGAAGTCCTGTCCTTAAAGAACTGGTATTTTAGAGCAAGGATTAAGCAAAGCATTTTCTGTAAAGGGCCGGATAGTAAATATTTCAAGCTTTGTGGATGGTCTCTGTCACAACAGTTCAATTCTGCCATAAATTGTGTTTATGGACACAAATCATTTTCATGTGTCATAAAGTATCATTCTTCTTTGGATTTTTTAAAATCGTTTTTAAATGGCAAAATTAGCCAGGCACCGTGGCTCACGCCTGAAATCCCAGCACTTTGGGAGGCCAAAACAGGAGGATGGCTTGAGTCCAGCAGTTCAAGACCAGCCTAGCCAACATGGTGAAACCCCATCTCTACTAAAAATACAAAAAAAAATTAGCCAGGCATGGTGGCACACACATGTAATCCCAGCCACTCGGGAGGCTGAGGCATGAGAATCATTTGAACCCTGAAGGTAGAGGTTACAGTAAGCCGAGATCACACCACTGCACTCCATCCTGGGTGACAGAGAAAGACTCTGCCTCAAAAAGAAAAAAAATTAGCTGGGCATGGTGGTGCACGCATTTGTGGTCCCAGCTACTAGAGAGCCCGGGAGATCAAGGCCGCAGGGAGCTACGGTGGTGCCACTGCACTCTAGCCTGGGCAACAGAGCGAGATCCTGTCTCAAACAAACAAACAAAAGTCAAAACCATTTTTAATTCTTTCCTGACATAAAAACAAATTACAACACAGTACGGAATGGAATAATATATATCAGGGAACATTTTCCATGAGGAGGGGACCAGCAGGAAGACCATGAGCTCCCCCCTGCACTCCCAGCCAGAACTGCACTTCGGTTGGGCACAGCATCATCATTGCCAAGACGCCGAGAGCTGGCCCCGCCTGGCAGGTGCCACAGGGCAGCCACCATCCATCTCCCCTGGACAGGCAGAAGTGGCCATGAGGAGATGAGATCATTTGCATGTGCAATTGCATTTGCATTCTCCCTGAATGAGAAAATAAGGGGGAGATGAGGTTTCCTGACCTTTGAGAGGAAGATAAAATTGAACTTCTGTTGAAAAGCAGCGATCCCACATTAAACAGTACTATTAATAACATCCTGTTTTCAAAGACAAGGATAAAGGAGCATGAGTGTCTTTGTTTAACGAGTGTTTGCACCGATCCCTCTGTTTCCTTTTGAGCTTGCTCTGCCTTTCTTTGGGTGAGAAGTGCTCCCACTACTTAGAGTCTCCCAACTCCTCATGGCAACATTTTATTCCTATCATAAATGTATTTGAACGTCGAAGGTCCCAAACTCCACTCACTCCAAAAGAGACTCTCTTCGTGCAAACTCCCCTCTCTCCCACCCCCACTTACCTAGGAGACTGAGTGTAACTTACAATATAGCATCAACAAATATAAATCACACATCCATGCCTCACCACCTTACCCTCTCTCAGGCAGCTGTGAAACAGTTTATGCAGAAAGGCACCCTTAACAAACTCTTTGGAAACGCATCCTATCACACAGATCAACTATTGTCAACACAGCCCCCGAGGAATATTGTTTCAATTTTCTCATCACCAACCCAACCACATATGGTAGGTGAGAAGCCCTCACAGAGACCCAAAGACGTGCTTTGGCTTTATTCCTATCCAACTGATAGGTAGGACCTTGGATCAGAATAATTGTAACAAACTCTTGAGTACCCGTAGCACATATGGAATCTCCCAACTCAAAGTCGTTTTCTTCTAGAATGGATTTTCCCTGGAAAGCATGCAGTGAGAGTGCTCGGGTTCTCTCCCAGCTTGCTTTTGTTCTTTGTCTTTCTCAGAATTTGGATTGGTTGGGGAAGGAGTCACTTTCTAAGTCTCCTTTCCCCCAACCAATCTAAATTCTCCACACTCTGTAAGGTCCAAGCAAGCTCCACCTCTTCCATGAGGCCTCACAGGGTTCAGCCAGTCCTATGTTCTCTCTTGGAAGCAGCTCGGCTCTGCCCAGCACCGGGAGCACCCCATCAGCCCCTGTCGTGTCTCCTACTTCCCACGTGTCAATGACATCTCTCCAGGCAGACTCTCCAAGCTACACAGTGGTCAAACCATCATCTTACGGTCTTCTCGCTCCCTCCTCCCCTTGGCACTGTGCCGAGCACATGAAGACCGGTGCCCGTTGGTGACCATTCAGAGTGCCTGTCAAGGTACCTCTTAGCCTGACTGTGGATCCACATCATCCAAGAGTTCATTGAGAACAATTTGACAAGTGAATCTGGCTATGAAAGCTCAACATAACTAATTCATTTCAGATTATGAAATTGATCCTGGTCGCCATGCTACCTCAGGAGTTAGGGGCAAAAGGAATGGTCTCCCACGTTTTACCATATTTACTTTATCAGCCTCTCTAGATATAGGCACAGATGTAGATGTACGTGTGAATGCATGTAAACATGAGATTTTTAAATCATTTCAAAGTAAACTGTAGGCATGATGCCACTTTCCCTTTAAGTCCTTTACTATACATTATGTAAAAGTGAAGACAGTCTTACGAAACCACAGTGCAGTTATAAAAATCAGAAAATGAATATTGGCACAATGCTGCTATATCTGATCTGCAGACTTGATTCAGATTTTGCCAATTTTTCCAACCATTTCCTCTTATAGTCAAGGAAATCCCAGGTCCTACTTTTCGTGTCTCTCGATCTCATATTATCTAGTGGAGTTCCTCTGTCTTCCCTTATTTTTCATGACACTAATTTTTTTTAAGACTATAGACCAGTTATTTTGTGGCATGTCCCTCAACTTAAGGTTTTTAATGTTGTTGTTGTTGTTGTTTTTCAGGATTAGACTCAGGTTATGTGTTTGGGGCAAGAATACAAAGTGATGCTGTGTTCTTCCCAGTGCATTATATCAGGAGGCACATAAGGTTGGTTTTTCCTAATTTGGGTGATGTTAACTTCCATCACTGGCCCAAATGGTGTCTGCCAGGTTTCTTCACTATAAAATTACTAGTTTTCACCTTGTAAGAAGTATCTCAGAGCAGATACTTTGAAGCCATGTAAATATCTTATTCCTCCTCAAACTTTGCTTTTAGTATTCATCGATAATTCTAACCTGAATCAGTTATTTCTGTGATGGTTACCTCTCATTGCATGGTTCTTTCTACATTGATGTGTTGGCTTTCAGCTATAAGGAGGAGCTTTTCCCCTCCCTTAGTTATGTATTGATCTATCTATCTATCTATCATCTATCTATAACAGTATGGACTCATGGATTCCTCTTATATTCAATATGTTATAATCTGCTACTGCTATTGTTTATTTGTGATGCTCAAATTATCTCAGATCCAGTGGGATCCCCTTCTAGTGACTTCTTACCCTTTGAACATTTTCCCATAATCATTTTGTGTGCTCTTCCTTTTTTTCTGGCACAAAAAGATGTTACAAGCTCATCTTGAACTTTTTCAGCTCCAGCTCTGGAATCAGACATTTCTCCAAAGATTCCTTGTTTCTTTTAGTAGAAAATGGTCTTTAGAAGCCAAGACCTAGGCACTTGGTTTGCCTAGAAGTTATTCATACCAGGTCCCTCCTTTTACAAAAGAGATCAGTTCTAGCCCAACTCAACTGACTGCTAAGTACGCATATCTGAAATAAACTGGTAGCTCAAAAACACTGCCTTCCAGAAACTTGTCAGGGAAAAATCCCAAGCTCCTCACTCCAGTACTTACCAGCATGTTGGTCTGGAGGGAAAACACATGGGAAGATCTGCATAAAGTCACAGCTCCTGCATTCTTCCAGAAGTCTCAGACCCAGCTTTGACACCTACAGGAGGATCAAAGAGCCGCTGTACACTTAGAAGCCCACTACAGAAACTTCCACTGAGTTGCGTGATATAAAAACCAGCCCTGTAAAACCGATCCTGTGTCCGCTAGAAGGTGGTGTTAACTTCCCCACCAGCCGCCTTATTGCAAACCCTCAGGAGAAATTTATTGCTGTCACAGCACTAAGGATAGTTGGACTTTTGCTTAGCCATCGATTTCCTTTTATGTGATGGACACTGTACATTCTGTAACAAGCCAGGTCTCCCCTGTGGTTGCAACAATGCCTGGAATCAAATTTATGGTGCATGCAGCAAGATTGTGTATGATGATGGTGTGCATGTTCATAATACTTCATTCCTGGTGCTTTTTAGGACCCTACCCTAGGGACTACTCTCTCCATAGCACCACCCCTGTCATGAAATTGGCTAGGTTATATGCTGTGTTTAGTAGTCAGCTCAGGCTGCCATAACAAAATATCATAGACTAGGCAGCTTAAACAACAGATGTTTATTATCTAATGGTCTGGAGCTGGAAGTCTCAGACAGAGTTAGTGGCAGATTTTTTTCCTGGTGAGGGCCTTCCTCCTGGCTCAAAGATGGGGCCTTCCCACTCTGTCTTTATGGGGCCTTTCCTCTATGCAGGCACAAAGAAAGGGGGCACTCTCTTGTGTCTCTTCTAGAACTACTGCATCAGGTTCCCCACCTGATACTACCTAATGAGTAGACAATGGGACATTTCACCTTTGAGACCTCCTCTAAGTACAGTCACATTGGGAGTTAGGGCTTCAGCATAGGACCTTGAGGGGTGCAGAGTTCACTCCATGACATTATGCAAAGTACTTCTATTCTTCCTGGGCTAAGTTAGAGCAAGCATAAAGGGACACAGTGTTTTCATCATCACTGGGAGTCTGTAGCCTCCATGTGAGTTCCCACACACACTGCTGATGCCTGGAGTGGAGAACCTGACCTTTTGCAGGCTAAAATGTAGTAAGGGCCACATATGTAACTTGATCGATGGTGCTTTAGCTAAAGTTATGTAAGGCAAAATGCCTACATGTAAAATGTGACTTCTTATTCCATAGTCAGGCAATATTGAAAGATGCTAAAAATATTAACAGTACTCTTTCTCCAAAGCTGGCCATGCCCCTTCTCTATTTGAACATGTGAGTTTGTCCTTGCTAAAAAAGCCATCAAGGTGGGGAAGGTCAAGGGTCTGGGTGATAGTGATGGGATGCTGTCCTGGTGAGAACCACCAAGATAAACACATAGCCGGCCATCCATGGATCCAGTTGTCACCTCCACAGCATCAGAAAGTGCCTTCAGGAAAACTCAGGGCCCACGGGTATCTGAGGCTGCAGGGCGGGAGATACCACCTCTGTCCCAGGAGGGGCCTTTCTCCCTCCAGGACCTTCTCAGTACTTTCTTACTTCCCATGACCCTCTAGCATGAAGGCACCATTTGCCCAGTGGCTGACAACACAAAACTGTTAGACAAATAGGCTAGGAGATTCAATGTCAGTGCTTAGATAATCAATTTTAAAAAGTTTTATTATATTTGTTTCAATGTTCCTTTAAAAAAAAAAACCCATTGGTAAATAATTGAATGAAGATAGTGGGAACAGGGAAGAAATGAAAACCGGGAATTTCTGCAGGAATGAGTTCAGGTAGAGGGAAGAAAGCAAGTACCGCTGAAGGAAGGGCATGCGGAGGCCAGACTACCAAAAGGAAACAGTTCTAAGAAAGACTTCTTTATACTGATTATCAAAGTGTTACCATTTAATCTACTAGACCATTTGTCTGTGGGCATAGGGAGCTCTGTTCGAGCTCATCCAATAGTGTTTCTGCTTCTATCCCAGAATCGCATATCAATTTTTTTTTCCGCTGTCTGCATTGTGTCCCCCATCCCCCCCGCCACATCCCTTCCTGCACACTCTCGTCTGAGAGCATCCGGGTTCTCAGGGGCGAGCACCTGTCTGCCAGAGAGGCCCAAGGGGCATACGGTGGCCCCTGCTTCTCTCCTGGCTTGTCTCAGATCCATACAGCCCACCTTGAGGCTTTGATTTCCTTGTCCACTTCCAGGATTCTGTCTTGTGTACTCATCTGCCATTGTTCGATCCTGCATACTCCATTCTGCAACTCAGCCTGTCCCTGGGCCCCTCCTTATGAAGGAGTAATTTAAGACCCCATCTGCCAAATGGCAACGAGAATCAAGAGACAGCAGAACTTACAGCCTTGCTTATGTGGCATTGAACGAGTATTGCTTGGATGTCACCTAAAACATCAGTTCTATCTTCAAGTGGCAAGAAAACATAGCACTTGGTACCACCCATCTCAGAAAGAAAAACTAAGACATTGAAATAGGTCATCTGATAGATTTCCAGATTGGATTCATGTTGTTAACTTCCTGCTGTCAAAATAGAAGCATGTTTCTCTCTACCCATTCATCATTTTTAATAAAAGCTGGAAAACATTATCGAAGATACACAGGGTGTGACACTCACTAGTGAGACTTTGAAGCTCACTTACAGAATGAGTTTGTTGGTGGCTCTTGTCAACACAAATAAAGATTTGCATCCAAAACTGTCCCTTCTTGGTATCTATGTTAAGAGTAAAGCTCAGCATATCTAATCCTACCCTTTCATTCTAACTTTAACGAAATAACCATTTATGTGAGGGAGCCCAATTTAGCCTTAGAAATTTGGGCTAAATCGATGGTTCCTTGGCAGATCGCTGGGTAATTTGTGGATCTCAATGAAAACACTTTGTTTGTTAGAGAATGTCACATTGTCAATATTCTATGTCTCTTTGAAAGTGAATGTGAAGGGTTCTGCCATTTTCCTGATTCACTCTAAAGCCAGAATCTAAACTCTATTTCAGAGAGAGGGAAGGCCCCGACCATCGGGCCCCAACGTCCTGGCAGAAGAAAATGTTGTATCTCAGGCCAGCACATGTCTAGTTAAGACACGGTTCCTATTAGCCCCCCACATTCCCATCAGTTTCCAAATTGCTCCACTAAAATGGGGCTTGGGATAGGAGCAACGTCCTTACAGCAGATCAGTGTGGGAACAGGGATTCGCACTGCTGAGGAGAATATACTGATTCTTCTGTCTACTTTAAATCCACACGCTTTAAGCACAAGTCACACCCCTAACGATCCTCCTTGGAAATTATTCTGAAAGAAAAAAAATTCATTGCATTTTTTTTCTCAAGGGTGAAGGGAGAGGCAGTTGAAACACAAATATTAAATGGGAATTTGTGTGCCACTTGACGGTTTTTGTTTTTAGGGTTTTGTCGTCGTTGTTGTTTGGTTGGTTTCTTGTTTTTTGTTTTTTTTTTTACTTTAAGTTCTGAGATACATGAGCAGAATGTGCAGGTTTGTTACATAGGTATACATGTGCCACGGTGGTTTGCTGCACCCATCAACCCGTCATCTAGGTTTTAAGCCACGCGTGCATTAGGTATTTGTCCTAACGCAATTCATGGAAATGGACACACGTAACAAATTCCACTGCTGCAAACCCCAAATGACTAGGTGCTGGAATGCAACTACATCCCGAGCTGCTTGAAATAAATGGGCAATCAGCTGAGCTTAGAGAAATCTTGTTTTAATTATATAGCAAAACATCTCAAAAAATGTGTTTGATCTGGAGTGGTGGATGATAGCAAAAGCGCATTGAATGAATACATTCACGTCACTGTCACTATTTAACTTAGCGACCTGTCTGCAGGGTCCAGGGAGTCTAACGGCTATGCTTTCCTGTAAGCACAGGTGTGCTGTTACTCACACAGAATCTACCCCTGCCGAGTGGCCTCCAACCATGTCTCACTGTATCCCACTGTCATGATTGGAATTTGACTTCTGCCAAAAACTGAGCAAAGCTAGAACAGAGACCGTAATCACTAAGCAGTGGCTGAAGATGTTCCTGGAAACCGTTCCAGCCAGAAGCCAAATTGTGAATGAGGAAGGAACAGGACACCTCAGAGGAACTCCTTAGAAGTCAGTCTCAGCTGATGCTCCCATTCAATAGGTGTCAGTCATTCCCACCTTCCAGCAAGAGCTGCCAGGGCTCCGAGCAGGCTGTGCCAGGCGGGCTGGGAGGGTGTCAAAATCCAGTTCGATGGCCCAGCTCTTCACCCCCATTGAAGATAAATCATCAGAAAGTTAAGATTTGGGAGCATTGTAGCCCCCAATAAGGGAGGGGAGGGAGATGTCTCTCACTTCCTGTCTAGTGAACGAAGACCTGTGGGAATCCTTAGAGGTCCTGACAGAGCCCCCCGCCCCTAGCCTAGGGGCCCCAGGGAATTGTTGTCCTCAGGATACCTGGCCAGCTGCCCTTGCAGTGGCTTCAGGTGTTAGAAACCCTGCACTTTCAGCCCACACAATTCAATTATCTGTCTCTTTCGTTACTCCTCAAGAGGTGTGACCTAAGCTTGCTTAGCTTGAAATTGAAAAGTAACCTGAAGTATCACCCATTAATATGTTACTTTGATGTATCAATATTTATGTTCAATTTCTGTTTGGAAAAGGAGGGGCTTTGTGGAATTTTTAAAATTCATATTTGTGCCCTGACTGTGGCCATAGACTAGTCACTGGGCCAGGTGTCATGCTTGGTAGCTGTGGCACCATGCTGAAATTTCAAAATACTCTTAGGCCTTTGGCAAATTGAAAAATCTTAAGGTTTCCTAAGACTCTCACAGCTAAGACCTTTTATCTCAGCAATGCCCATTACAAATGCAAGCATGTAGCTCCACAGTAGACATTGGCTGGAGGTGAAAATCTACCCCACAGTGCAGCCCATCGTTTCAATGCAGACAGACAGTTTATTGCAAGTCTTGTGGTAGGCAGTCCTTGAGTCTTTTTAATTAACTTTTTTATTTATCATTGACAAGTCCTTGAAGTTTTATAAACTTCAATACGGATTCAAGGAGGAATCGTTACTATCAGCTTCATGCTATAGAATAAAAAGCCTTGAATGTAAAAATAACTACATGGAAAATGATAAACCTTTGAACATCAAGTAGTTCACAATGATGACATAAAAAACCATAGTCACTGGTAATTTATCATATATATAGATATTTTGAAATAATTGTATCACATGTCAATTAAACTTAATTACATAATCTTATACTGAGAAAAGAGTTTTATAAGGACAATCTGTAGTTTATTGCAGAGGGATAAGACTATTTTTATTTTTTGAAATAATTTATCTAAAATTAAATTCCCTACGAATGCAGCAGTGGGGGCCATTAATAGAGAATCTGTGAGTTGGTGTCTTGCCCATGTGAGACCCAGCTTTTGACTCTGCCTGAGATCCAAGCCATCTAATTGACAGGGAGACACTACTGCTTCCCTGATAGGAAGCAACGGTGTGGGTGAAAGTCTCAGCTCACCATGTCCCTTGCATGCAACTCCCAATACTTCGTGTGTTAAGAGGCTCACCCTTTTCTTTCACAGTGGGACATGAGGTTCAACATAAACATAGCCCAGCATGGCATGTCATTTGTCTGATACACAGTGGTAATTGATTTCTTCTCACCAGTAGATTGTTAATTATTGGAAGGAATGAATGGAGAGAGGAAGGAAGAGAGGGAAGATAGAAGTTTACAGAGTGCTTAGTATGTATTAAGAGCTGGGACTGTGGCTAGATAGATGGACAGATAAGTCATGCCCAGAAAGTTCAACCTGAACTGTAACTCTCCTCTTTTGGGAGGCTCTGATAACAAAGAAACAGGATGAGAACACTGAGCCCCTTAAAAGGCAAGAGGAAAACAAGATGGAACCCACTGAAATGAGGAAATAAGAAGAAAAGGAAAATATACTTTGCTTATGAGTTTGCTTCAAGTGGCCTTTCTTCGTATCATCCATCAGACTTTTTAGTATGTATGATTTTGAAGCCATTGCAGAGCATTTAGTCAAAATTTCATCTCACTAAGGATGGTGGAGGGTTGGAGGGCACCATTTTCTTCATTACTAGGGCTCTGTCCACCAGAAAGTGACTGCTTTTGAAAAGCTGTAGATTCTGAAAGCTTTCCTATAATGGGAATTCTCAATCCCTGCTGTACTTCAGTAGATAGAGGAACAGAGAGATGGAGATATATTATACATATACATACATCATTCATATACACATTGATTGTATTATAGATACATATATCTGTATATGTACACATTATATTATATATATACAGTATATATATATTACAGTATGTATTGTATATATATGTGTGTATATATATTATACAATATATACATACATTGTATTATAGATACATAATAGTATAATACATATATCTAAATGTATCTCCACCACAATAGAATTATATTCGTGAGACATACATTCAAAGACTCTGCCATTTGACTGCCATCCTCCTCTCTTTGGATGTGATATTTCAGCCAACGCTTCCATCATGTCATTGTGTTTAGTAAGTTTTTCAAAATAGTAGAACTAACAGAAAGATATTAATATTTACTAGGCACCCAAGTCTGGGTTCCAGCCAAGCATCGTTGAAGATGTGTCTCATAAGTGAATAATCTCAGTGCCTTATCTGGCACCTGCACCCCTCTCCCCCACCCGTTGGGTCATTAGAGTCTGGTATCGTAGCATACGCCTGTCCAACAGTGGGTTGTGTCACACATCCCATTAGGCTCACTAGGAAAAGCCCTGGACTGGTGGTCAGAGCCCTTTCGCTCATGTCTTGTCCCTCCTGCTCATTAGTGTGTCCTTGCTGAGTCATCCAATTTCCCTGGACCTCGCATTCTTTATCTGATGAGATTCCTGCCTGGCTAGGTTTCAATGATTATTAAATTAGATGATATAAAAAAGCCTAGCATAGAATCTGGAATGTAGTAGATAATTTTTTTAAAAACGCTTTTAAAATATGGGTATATCTCTAGTACTCAAGAGGTTCCATTCGCCTGTAAAATGACAGATGGTTCAAACATCTAAAAATGTCAAGTTAGAAAAACTGCTTACTAATAAGGAATTAGCGGGTAATGCTTCTTTTTTAGGTTGAATCTGAATGAGATGAGCTGGGAATCCCATCACATATAATTCAAATATGTTAGAACACTTTTGCTCTAAAATTATCCTTATAAGAGAGGAAAAAAAAGAAACACCTGTCTCCCAAGCTCTTTAAAAATCAACTAGAGAAGTAGAGAGTTATCTGTTTCTCATTCGTATGTTTTATGCCTGAAGCAGGTCAGATAAGAGGGACACCTTTCATCTCAGGAGGTAGGACTCAGTGAACAAAAAAACTTTAAATCATCCGCAATTATTGAATATGCTGTAGATAGAACAAAGAAACCATTCCATCATCTGGCACTTGTTTATCTAGCAACTTTGTCCATCTAGATTCTAGAATACAACCAAGAACTCCAAACTAGGGGGAAAATGCAATCACAAAAGATGCCACAATGCCCATGCATTTTAGCCCAGCAACGAAGACCAATGCTGGAAGCTAAGCAGAGCTGTGTCTTTTTTATTTATTGTTTTTCTAATAAGAAATCCTAACAAGCTCAGAATTGACTGGTTTCCCAGACCAGAGGAGACTGAAGCAGCAAAGAAAGGGAGATGGATTTGCTAAAACAAGCACATTGAAAGCAACAAGAGGCAAGTCTGACAGTGAATGAAAAAAAAAAAAAAACCCAGAGCTATAAATCAAAGAAAAAAAAGCCCAAACACATGGCTGTCTGGAATCCTTTATTAGAGAAGCCAGCGTTTCTACCCACCTTATGGTCTCCTGAGGCTAGGTCTGCATTGAAGGACAAAACAGTATCTGATGCCTCAGCAAGATGGCATGGACACAGGAAGAAAAAGCTTAAGTTATACCCAGTGCAGTCTGCTTGTGAAGCAAGGGAAGCGTCTGCCACAATTTAGAAAGGTTTCTGGACCGGAATTGGGAAGTGTTTGCTTACCTGTATTGCAATTGAAAAGGGGCAAGTCTGGGCCGGCTGGAGCACTCATCCTGCAGCCTGTAACCCACGTCCACCTGTCAGCCTCCTCCACTGTGTAACAAGAGAGCATGTATGAGCAGTCCACAGCAAATCCTTCTTTGTCCACAGATAAGTCATTCTTTTTAAATTGCAAAATAATATTTCATTTTATGGACTTAGGACCATACTGGCTAGAATACTACCCTTAGCCTTTCTCCCTTCCAGCAGCCAATTTTCCTGGCCCAAGTGGCCCAAGTTAAGAGGTGCCTGTCACGCCGTTCTAACCCAAGTGAGCCATTCAAGTGCCTCCAAGGGCCTGGGGCCTTTGGATCAAGTGGTGGGAGTGTTCAGAACCCTTGGGGCCCTCCCTGATCCCATCATGAGTCACTTAACCACTCTGGGCCTCACTTTCCTCAGAAATGAGCTTCGTTCAACAGAATATGTATTCGAAGTCTGAATTTTCCTGCCTTTAAGAAGAGTCCACTCTGGGTTTTGTCCCAAGCCACCCCACCTCTCCCCACCTCCCATTTTTTCAACCCCCACCTTTCTTCCCATCAAGCCTGTGTCCTGACACCTGCCGCATGTGAATTTGAGGCCATGACCAAATGCACAGGTCCCTGTCTCCACTCACGTCCTGGTTAAGACTTCACATGGAGGTCAAGCACGGTGGCTCATGCCTGTAATCCCAGTACTTTGGGAGGCCAAGGTGGGCAGATCACCTGAGGTCAGGAGTTCAAGACCAGCCTGGCCAACATGATGAAACCCTGTCTGTAAAAAATACAAAAATTAGTCGGGCATGATGGCGGGTGCCTGTAATCCCAGCTGCTCAGGAGGCCAAGGTGGTCGATTCGCTTGAACCCAGGAGGCGGAGATTGCAGTGAGCTGAGATCACACCGCTGCACTCCAGCCTGGGCAACAGAGCGAGACTCTGTCTCAAAAAAAAAAAAAAAAAAAAAGAAAAACTTCACAAGGGAGAGTGAATGCATGGAGGTTGCAAACTAGAAACACCAAGTTCAACACATATTTTTTCAATCATAGGCGTTCTTTCCTTCCCAGACACTAGCCTCCAGCCTCCTCCACCTTCACAGCCAGTTTGACTGGGGTGATGAATCTCCCTCCAACTGCTTCAGTCTAAAGAAATTAGATTTCACCTGTCCCCCTCCTCAACTGCATATCAAGAGAGCACGTATGAGCAGTCCACAGCAAATCCTTCTTCGTCCACAGAGAAGGAATAATCTTCTGTACCTCATTTTTTTTTATTTTAGTTTGGATATTTTTACATTAAAAATAATACTTGCACAGGATAAGACATTCAAATGGCATAAAAGATAGATAATGAAAAATACATCCCCTCCCATCCTCTGCTCCGCCGTCCCTCTGCTTGGATAGAACCCATGCTCACTGTCACTTGAGTGCCTTTCTGGAAATGCTCTATGCCTCTTCAAGTATATTGTAAAATGTATTCATACATATTCCTATTTTGTTACACAAATGGGAGTGTACATTTTTGTCCGTGGCCAATTGCTTTTTATTAATGTAACACATGCTGCAAATCTTTATTAACACATTAACTCGTTCTTTTTACATTGCAAAATAATACTTTGTTTTATGGACATACGATCACTTCTGTAACTAGTGCTCTAGAGAATATTTTAGATAGCTTCCCACTTTTTTTCGATTACAAATGACACTGCAGTAAACCTCTGATATCCATGAGATAGTTTCTTAGAAGTGAGATTGATGGGATGAAAGAGGATATGCATATTTTGCTTTTAAAGATACTGCCAAATTGCCCTGCTACAAAGGATCGTGTTGATTTCCAATCTTACCTCCAGAGATAGGCGCACCTTTGTGCACCGATTTTCATCACACTGGATAGAAGCAACTCATTGATCTTCGCCTGTAGGATAAGTGAAAACTGGTGTCATTCATGTTTTCTAGCACGTAGTTGGGCATCAATTTATTTACTGGTGTTTCCTTTCCTTCTCTTTGCCCATTTCCTAATTGATTTTTTCTTTTTTCTAATTGATTTGTAAAGGCTTGTTTTATATAAAGGAAATTGCTCCCTTGTCAGTTGTATGTCTGGAGATCTCTTTCATAGTCTGTCATTTGTCTTATGGATTTTTTTGTTAATGCTATTTTACCTGCAAAACACATTTATTTTATGTAGTGAAACTTACTGATATGTTTCTTTCTCCCATCTCGTTGTATGTTACACTTGGAAAGGCTTTCTCTAGTCCTACAAAATTCACGTAAAATAATTCTCCCTGTTTTCTCATAGTGCTTTCAACAGTTTAATTTTTAGACTGAGATCTTTGACCCCGCTGACTCGGCTGGACAGCCAGCTTGCACTGTTTGCTGGAAGACCAGCTGGTGTCCTAACACTCTTCACCGAATAATCTGGCTTTCGTCCACGGACCTGAGTGGTCATCAGCTTTGTCTTCCCGATTTTATCGCAACCACTTTACAAAAGAAGACAACGATTTCCAAACAATATCCCTAACCTTGGGCTAGGGTAACTGTCTCAAATATCAGTCTGAGTTCCCCTAACCTTCCTATGCTAACTTAACACGTCACAATTATTGTTGAATTGTGTTCCCCAAAATTCGTATGGTGAAGTCCTAACCCTTAGTACTTAAGACTATGACCTTATAGGGAAGCAAGCTCATTGCAGATGTAATCAGTTAAGTTAGATGAGGGCATACTGGAGAAGAGCACGCCTTAGTCTGATATGCCTGGTGTCCTCATAAAAAAAGGGGGGAAATTTGGACACAGACATATACACGGGGAGAAGACCATGTGAAGATGACTTTAGAAGTCAGGGTGACTTAGCAAGAGACAAAGATCACCAGCAACCACCATCAAATGGGAGAGAGGCCTGGACGAGACCTTCCTACACAGCCTCGGAAGGAGCCACCCTGCCAACACCGGGATTTCAGACTTCCAGCCTCTAGAACTTTATGAGACCATAAGTTCCTGACATTCAAGCCACCTGTTTGTAGTACTTCATTACGGTGGCCCAAGGAGACTCAGACAACAATTATAGAGCAGTTTGATCATTTCTTGTTTACTACTGGAGACCAGTTCAGTTGCTGTTGGGGCAAGTGTGACACAGAACATCTTTCCCCTGTTGAGGGCAGGCTCACCGAACATGGTCACTGTGCCTCTCAGACCATCAGGAAAATTCACACCTGGCCTCCTGCCAATCACCCAGTGCCGTGGGCATGACAAGAAGCCAGCTCGACGCCCTGCAGAAGGGATCCTTTCTCCCTCTGCCACTTCATGTAATTGCTCCTTCCCCTGGGACATACCAAGAAAGAAGTCTGGCCCCAGGTCCAGACCCCAGCACTGTGGGGCCACCCCAGGCCCCCCACACAGGAACTCTGTGCATCTCACTCCCTTCGGGTTTCCTTTCCCAGGCTTTGATCTTCCCTACCCTTTTCCTACAAACAAACAAACATGCTAAGCAGGGAAAACATACGTTTCTGGCCCTTAAAGGGACAGTGCACCTAGAGGTCCTCAGTGGAGAAGTGTTATCTGCAATGTGCGGATAAAAACTAAAGAAGCCAGTGAGCTTCAAGAAGGAAGAGGGGATAGAGAAAACCGAGAAGGGGAGGAGGGAGGACCGCAGTGATCGTTCCAGGAAACCCTGAGGAAGGATTCATTCAAGTTGCTCTCTTTCAATGCTGTTTTCAAAAAAGCGAGAACCTGGAAAATCCCTCCAGAAGGGGGCTTCTTCCCTGCCGCCTCTCGCTGGTGACCGGGGCTGGTTCTGTCCTGGAGGAAGCCACATGTGCAGCATTGGCTCCTCTTCTGCAAATACGATTTTTCTTTCAGGCTTGCTTTGTGCTTATGTGTGAATTTTTGGTGATGTCTTGTAGCCAATTTCCTCCTTCTGGGAATACATAGCTGAAGAAATTATAATGTAAATCAGGATGGTAACATGATTCAGAGGACATATTTTTCCAAGAATGCTTCCCTCGCTTGACGCCAGAGACTGAGAAACAGTGTGGAAGCAGGCTGGATTTACCTGGGAAAACAAAGGCTGGCTTGAACGTTCTAGCTCCGATTTGGCCCCAGCACGGTTCTGCACTGACTGGCAGGGCCAATGCTGCTGCTCCCTGAAGCAGCTCTGTCTTCCATCCCCATCACTCCAGAACTCATGGAGACCCCTGGGCTTGCAGAACTTCCCAATAGGCTGTGGGGACAGATGGCCCAGGGATGAGCAGCAGGACCCAGAATTGGCTTCCTGCCAAGGAACACCCTTGGGCAGAGAGAGGACCACTCTGCTCACTGCTTAGGCACCAACCCATCTGTAATGAGTTGGCTGGTGACCACCAAAAAGATATGTCCACATCCTAGGCCCCAGTGCCTATAAGGAAAAAGGGTGTTTGCAGATGTCATTAGGTTAGGGGTCTCAGATGAGATCATCCTGGATTATCCAGGTGGCCCCTAAATCCAATGGCAAATGCCCTTATAACAGAAACACAGAGGAGAGACACACAGAGAAGGCCACGTAAAGATGGAGGCAGAGACAGGACTGATGCAGCCACAAGCAAAGGAATGCCTGCGGCTACCACGTTATACTTGGAAAAGCCTCCTCCATTCCTATAAAACCGACAGAAAATAATGCTCCCTTGTTTTCTTGCAATGCTTTTAACAGTTTAATTTTTAGACTAAGCTCTGATCCTGCTGACTCGGCTGGGCAGTCAGCTTGCATTTTGTTCCAAATGACCAGCCTATGTGCTAACACTACTCACCGAGAAGCCAGGAGAAGCAAGACGGGACCTTCCTCTAGAGCCTTCAGAGCATGCACAGCCCTGAAGACACCCTGATTTCAGACTTCTGGCCTCCAGAACTGGGAAGGAATGACTTTTGATTGTTCTAAGCCACCAAGTTTGTGGTAATTTGTTACTGCAGCTGCAGGAAACTAATCCACCCTCCCTGCAAGTCACCCCTCCCGTTCTGTTGTCTCCTTGGTGACCACCTGAACAAATGCCATTCATGGAATGAAAGAGGCAACAGGACAGTAATGTGATGGGCCAAGACCAGTCCCCGGTGTATGCCCAAGACAGACTTCTTTCCCTTTAACATAGAAATAGGGCAGCTGGTGTGCATCCCATTCAACAACCGACTAAGACCAGCATCGCACACCCTGACCTCAAATTGCACAGGAGCTCCATGGGTGAGTGGTCTCACTGAATCAAGGTTACTACGCAGAGGTATGACCTAGAAAATGTGGTTTGTATCACTCTCGCTTCTTTTCCTCTCCTCTTCCTCTCTCCCCCTCTCTAGCTGAGTCACTAGCATATTTTCCCAGCCACGTGTGTACTCAGAGACAAAAAGTTGAATGAGCAGAAAGACTTTTAAAGTCATTCATGTTTTACCTTTTAGTGTGAAAGAAAAGTTATGAAGAATCTGACTCGGTAGAGAAATTTCTAAGAAGCAACCCCCTCAAGACAGATCAGAGTGAAACCAACAAGCATGTGCATACACCTGTCGGAAGAGCTTGATCAAATTACAGGTTTATAGTCAGCTCAGGACAACGTGAGAGCCGGTGTTAAATTCCCCAACAGGCACCTGTCACTCTTCTTTTAGACCGAAACCAACGTAAGAGCTGTCCACAGAAGAAAAAGAGAAGAGCACATCAGAGGAGCTTGGCAAGTTATCAGACTACCACGGCTATTTCTAGATCATCTTTCATTATCCCTGCCTACACCTTGGAAATTCCTCCCCTAATTCGAGAGTTTCAAGTTGTCAGCATCAATTGGCAAATGCCAAGTGAGGCAAAGTGCAAGAATTCTCAGCCCTGAAGAGAATTAAAGAGAAAAGAGGAACTCTGCACCTCGGCATTTTTATTTCTGACTAGGGTCATGAGAACCTAACCTTTTTACTGTTTGACACCTAATGGCCAGGTTCCTTGAGATTAGTTAGAAATCTTGCATTGAGCTCTGGTGATCATAGCGACATTCACAACCAACACGATCCTCAGGCTCAGTGTCCTTGATGGGAACCTCTGCAGAAGTACTGAGTGCTGTCCCTTGGGAGAACAGACTGTCCTGGTGAGCAGTGAGATCCTGGGTTCATGTCAAAGAAACCCCAGGAAGGGGCACAGTGATGGTGGCTGCATTCTACACAGTGTGTATATAGTCTGGGTTCTCCAGAGAAATATAACCAATAGGATGGATGGAGATACAGACATAGATATAGATATAGATATATGTAGTGTGAGCCAATGCTTATAATAAATCATATATATTTGTATGTATATGTAGATATAAATATTTGTATATATATGTAGATACAAATATATATGATTTGTTGTAAGGATTGGCTCACACAGTTATGGAGGCTCAGAAATCCCAAGACCTGCAGTTTCCTGGAGGCCCAGGTAAGCCAATGATGTAGTCCTAGTCCAAGTCTAAGTACAAGGGGAGGAGAAGACCAGTGTCCCAGCTGGAGTACAGTCAGTCAAAGAGAGCAAATTCTCTTTTACTTTGCCTTTTTGTTCTATTCCGGCCTTCAGCAGATTGAATAAGGGCAATCAGTTTTATTCGGTCTACTGATTCAAATGCTAAGCTCATCCAGAACCACTCTCACAGAAGTATCCAGAAGACTGTTTAACCAAATATCTGGGCACCCCTTGCCCAGTCAAGTTGACATGTAGAATTTGCCCAGTCAAGTTGACATGTAGAATTATGACATATGCATAATTCTATACGTCAACTTGACTGGGCAGGGGGTGCCCAGATATTTGGCTAAACAATCTTCTGGATACTTCTGTGGGAGTGGTTCTGGATACCCAGCAATGTGATGGCAGCCATGTGCAGCCCAGAGTTGGCTGGTCAACTGCTCTGTGAGCTCAAGGAGTGAACAGCCTTGGATACTGGCTCAGTCTCAGGGAAGGTTGGGGGAGAAACATAATGCTGGGTCTTAGCCAACATGTCACTCTGAATTGTCTTGAGGGAGCCTCTTCCTCAGGAATTTCTGCACTGAGATGGAACTTTATAACCTTTTTTCACTTCAAAAGAAAAAAATGAGCAAATAATAGTTTAAAACAAGCTATTATTTATAGATACTCCTGGTCAGTAGAGGAAACCAGTTGGGAGAGAATGAGTGGGATCTATAAATTTAACTTTTGCATCATAGAGAGAGGGAGAAAGGCATGATTTGCTCTATGCCATTTATATATACACAAATATCTGGCTCCTGTCAAATAAGAATTTTAATTTAAATGGTCACAATGGTATCCAGATGTTCTACTGACTTAGGGATTCCCTGAGTACCACTGGCCATGGGGACTCTCAGTTGTTTTAAAAATGAGTAATGAAGATGTTTGGGAAAGCTCTTCCAGGTTAATGTTGAAGATTTTTCCAACCATGTGTAGAAAGGCAAGTGTATGTGATATGCCAATGCATACAAAAGGTGGCCCTGAGGATTTACAGAGATAAACGGGGTGCCAGGCTGAGCACAGTCCCACACAGAAGGCCCCCTCAATGAAGGTCAGTGGAGCCTCACTGGCCAATGAGCACCTAACCCTTGGGCTGAGCTTGGATTGACAGTGCATGACAAATGGTTAATGATTTCCACCTTTCCTTCATTCTATTTCTTCCCTGTTCTTTCTGTGTTTGCCTGAGATCATGCAATTAACAATAACAGTAGTTATAACTAACATTCACTGAGTACTTAACAGCGCGCCAGCCCTGTTCTAAGTGCTGCACACATATTAACTCACAAAATCCTCACTGCTCCTCTATGATATGGATTCTGTTATTACCACCCTAATCATATGAGTAAGGAAACAGAGGCACAGGAAAGCGAATTAACATGTCCAAAGGCTTTTGTATTCATTATCTCTTGCTGTACAATTTACCCCAAAACTTAGTGGCTGAAAACAACCAACACTTACTATCTCACAGTTTGTGTAGATCTAGAGTTCAGGAGCTGCTTAGGTGAGTACTTATGAGGTTGCAGTCAAGGTGTTGGCTGGGGCTGCCGTCATCTGAAGGCTTGACTGGGGCTGCAGGATCCACCTCCAAGATGACACACTAGTATGGCTGTTGGCAGGGGGCCTCAGTTCCTTGCTGTGTAGACCTCTCTATAGGTTGCTTGAGTGTCCTCACAACATGACAGCTAATTTTCCCCAAAGCAAACAATTCCAGAGAGAAAGAGAAAACCCACAGTGCCCTTTAGACTTAGTCTCTAAAGTTACACATCATCACTTCCACTTTATATAACAGAAATGAGTTACTAAATTCAGCCAACATGTAAGGGGAGGGAACATAGGCTCCATCTCTTGAAAAGGGAGCATCAAATACTTTGTGCATGTGTTTGAAACCATGTAAGCAGTAGAGCTGGGATTCGGCCCCCTTGGACTGTCTCCAACAGCTACATGCTTTGCCACTATAATAGGCGCTCCCTGAGCTTACATGGATCTCTCAGCCATGTGTACAAAGCTCTGTAGTCTTTTACATTTATTTATCCACCCATCCATCCATCCATTTGTTCATCTACCTGTCCATTCATCCATACCTGTCCACTCATCCACTCATCCATCCATCTACCCACCCATTCAGCAACCCATTCATCAGTGGGTTATTGCTCAGTGTAGTCAGTGCTCTCCAGGCTTATTCCCTCAGAGCTGCAGGGCCAGGCACCACTACCTATCGTGGAGGCATTCTGGGTATTCTGGGACTTATGCAAGAAGCCTATGACCCCAGAAAAGGGATTTTCAAACTGATCAGTTAAGACACTTACCAGAGTGTCCCCACCTCTCTATACAATCCCAGAAGTTTCTCTCAAAAACAGCATCAGTCATAACATTCATGGATAACTCCCATTGTCTACAGGATTGCAGGATAACAAGCAAATTCCCTGGACATCATCGAAGTCCTTTTACAATGTAGACCTACCTTACCTGTCCAGCTTCGTCTCATGCCCCCATCTTCACTTCAGCAGCCCAATGAATCACTCACTAGCTGTCGCCTCTAGATAAATACTGACCCCATTGCCCTGCATTTATCCTTCAAGGCTCTCCTGATAAGCCACCTCCTCTTTGAGATCTGACATCACCCTCCCAAGTTAGCCAGCTTCTGTTTGGCCCCATAGGACTTTTATGCATAACACTGAAATGCATTTAACACTTTGTATTGTGAATTTCTAGCCTTCCAACTAGAGAAATATCTCTGTGACAATAAGAACTTTGGTAGGGCTAAGCAAAGAGCAGCAATTCCAAATACTTCCTTTGCCAATTAATGAAGTAGTAGATGGATGAATGGATTGTTGGCTGGTTGTATGAATGAGTGAATGGAAGGGTGCATTGATGGATGGGTTGATGAATGAGTGGGTGACTGAATTGATAGATGACTGGATGAGTGGATGGATGGATGGATGGATGGATGGACGGATGGACGGATGAGTGTGTGGGTGGGTATATGGGCGAGGGAGTGAGTGGATGGATGGATGGATGGTTGGATGGTTGGATGGATGGATGGATGGATGGATGGAGAAAAACAGCTGATCTCTTGCAGCTTATGCAATAGTCAAACAAAAATAATTTTAACAATACTTTGAAGAAATTTACTAAAGAAAAATGTTATGGAAAACAGCCCAATCAGAATGAACTCATATGAAAGGTAAAGTATAAGTTTTAAATACAAACAACAACAAAGAGGGAGGAGGAAGAAAGGAAGGGAAAGGAGAAGAAAGGGCAAATAAAAGCACTTCTTAGTATTTCTGCAAACCAAGGGATTTGGTGCTCCTGGCAAAGTAGGGCTATTTGGAGTTGTTTTTTTATTGTTTTTCTCCAAAAATCTGAAAATAAATTCTTTTAGCCAAGTTGATCTCTGGGTAGGACACAGCGGGCTGCACATGTGTGGCAGGATCAGGGCAGGTGAGAGCTGCCTACCAGGAACTGAACTGTTGCCATGGAAAATCCATCTCCCAGACTGTGTTTACGGGAGTCCTCTCCCTCCCTACCCCCAGGCTGTCACACTGCAGCAGACTGGCTGGAGCTTGTCTTAAGCCACAGGAGGGACCAGTCCTGCAGTCAGAGGCAATAGTCCAAGGCCAGCAGGGTGGTGGGCACTGCTGGCATCATAGCCTCTGGGGAGAGGAACTGGAACCAACTATCGATTTCTGCCACTGGACACTTAGACTCCTGAGCGCAACATCAGCCTGGCCAGGAGCCCTCTTCCTACAGCCAAGTGGGACCAGCATTGCAGTCACTCCTAATAAGCTCTTAGGTTCCAGTGGGGACTGGTGGAGGTGGGGAAGGGGACATAGAGCTGTTGAGACTAGAAATCTCCACCAGTGCCTGCAAAACCTGCTGCTTTCTCTCGCAGTTCCTCAACCTCAGCACTACTGGCATTTGGGGTTGGATCATTCTCTGTTGCAGGGGCTGTCCTGTGCATTGCAAGGTGTGTGCGGCATTGCTAGCCTCTGCCTCTAAATGCCAGTGGCACCCCCTTCAGTTTGACAATCAAAAATGTCTCCAGACATGGCTGTGGTCCCCACCTGGGCCAACACAGCCCTGCTGAGAACACAGCTTTGGCTGGCGCCTTGCTTTTCCCTGGAAGTCACCTTAAGGGCAAGCCAGTTTCTCATCCACTTGCTACCTCCCCAAGCTGGCCCTGAGCACAGCCAGAAGTGGATGGAGTTGGTCTTTGAGCACAGCCCCCAGGCCAATGCCAGCTGCCCTGCACCTCGTACACACACCCACAGGCCTCAGCACTCCCCGGTGTCCCCTCCAGAGGGCACTGCGCTGTCTACTTCATTGCTTCATCCAACAAAGATCCATCAGGTGCCTGGTGTTGGCTGGTGGCAAGGTTCGATGGTGAGCAAAGTGCAGGGCCTCCCTCCTGCATGAACAGATGGAGCTTAGAGCCTGCCTGGCCTGCCTGACCATGTGCTTCTGGAGGTCACGGGACTCACACCTGCCCCATGCCAGGACCACCTCCTGGAGAAAGGACTCCTGGAGAAAGGACCCCTGTACCCTCGCTCTCCACCGCTGACCCAAAGGTCAGTCCCCAAGTCATGGACCTGCCCACCTCCCTTCCCGCACTCAGCCCTGCCCTCTGCGTGCTCCTGCAGATCTGTGGTGCCCACGGATCTCCCTTGGACCCTGTTAAAGCGCAGGCTCTGATTCGGGGGAGTCTGGGTTCTGCATTTGCAACTTGCTGGCAAGGGTGCAGGTACTGCTGGTCCAGAGCTCACATGAGGGCAGAGGGGCCAAGCCACAGTTAGAGAAGCTGGAAAGCGCATCAGCAGGGCCGGTGCACCGCCTCCTATTGACATGGGTGGGGGGCGGCACGGGGGACTGGCTTGCCCTTAAGGTGACTCCAGCAATAGGAATTTGGGAGCCAAGGTAACAGTGATGGACTGTTTAGGGGTGGACCTCCAAATTCTTCTTCCGGTGTAAGAGTCTGTAAGAGCCTGCTTGCTGGTTTGAAATTGCTCCCAGGAGCAGCGGAAGCCCCTGGTGACCGCCTCAGAGTCCGAATCAGGTGGTCAGCCCTTTTCTGGCCACACGGCCTCTCCTGGGGCGGGAGAATTCTGCTCAGGGCAGGACGATGCGGCGGCGCCCGGGGACTGGATGTCATCACAGCAGCCCCTCCCAGAAGTGCTGGGGCTCGAGGGGCCGAGGCGCGGCCCGAGGGTCCCCGCGACGACCGTGATACTTGTCCCCAGCGCGGTCAGCGCCACCAGAAACCCTCCCCGTGCCCGCAACCCTGAGACACGGCGAGCGCGCGCGCCACCTAGCGGTGCATCGGCCGCACAGCCCGGCGCAGTTTCTCAAAAGCCTATGCAACCACTCGCGGAAAACTCCCCTCCAACTTTATTCCTTCCTCTCTGAGGTCTGATCTGTGTGGCCTTTACATCTCGGAGATGCAGCCATCGTATCTTTAACTCCAGATCCCAGAAGGAAAGACTTTTGGTTTTGCACAGGTCAGTAGTTCAAAACGGAGCCCCTGCCATATTGCCAGATGCTGGGTACCACATTAAACAAAAGGAAGATCATGGCTCAAGGGCCGGGTCCAAGGGAGACACTTAGAAAGTGGCGTGAAGGGTGTCGATTGAGTCAAACCCGGAGCAGCAAGGGAGCTCCGAGCAGGACTGCCTGAGTCCACCTAGAAGGCTGGGGACAGGGGCAGTGCAGGGTGGGCTGTCTGGAAGGAGCAGCCCTTGCCTTTCCTTAGCCACACTAAGTGAGTAAGTTGTCCAGATTTCTTTCATTCATTCATTCATTTGTCGTCTATTGCCCTCATGCTATGCACCGTGCAGTGTTCTAGGTAGTCAGGACACAGCATGAGTAAACCAAGCTTACGCCCAAGTGAGCAGAGAGAGACTAAATCAGAAAGTAAGTAAGGCTGTCAGGGGTAAGACATGCAGAAAGGAAAGGAATCAGGGCTCTGGAGGGGGTGATGTACGTGGGGTATATGGGAGTCAGGAAAGCTGTCCCTGCAAAGCTAATACTAGATCCAACCTGGGTGAGAGGAGGCGTGAGCCCTGTGGGTATCAGGGAGAGAGTGTTCTAAGCAGAGGGGGCCAGCATGCAAAGGCCCTGTGGTGAAGGGCAGCTCTGAGAAGCATCAAGGAGGCCTGAGTGGGTGGAGCCCAGTGGGTGGGGAGGGGAGTGGGCGGAGACGAGGGGAGTGGGCGGAGACGAGGGGAGTGAGGTCACAGTACCAGGCCAGGGGGAGCCTCGTGTGGCTTTTGCTCTGAGCGGGGAATCCTGGAGGGTGCGGAGCAAGGAGTGGCATGAGGTTCAGTGCATTTTGAAAGAGTGGCTGCAGTTGGCGTGAGAGCTATAGATGACCAACTGTCCTCCAAGTGTCTCCAGTGTGCCTCCCAGGCTCAAGTCCACTTCAGCCCCCCAAGTAGCTGGGACTACAGGCACACACCACTATTCCCAGCTAATTTTTGTATTTTTAGTAGAGATGTTTTCACCATGTTGCCCAGGCTGGTTTCAAACTCCTGAGCACAAGTTATCGGCCCACCTCAGCCTCCCAAAATGCTGGGATTACAGGTGTGAGCCACTGCACCCAGCCCAGGCTTAATATTATTAAGATGGCAATACTACTCAAAGTGATCTGCAGACTTAATGTAATCCCTGCCAAAATTCCAATGACCATTTTGCAGAATTAAAAAGGCCAATCTTCAGGTTCATATGGAATTGCAAAGGGGCCCCAAGTGGCCAAAGCAATGGTGAAAAATAACAAAATTAGAAGATTCACACTTCCTCATTTCTAAACTTACTATAAAACTACAGCAATTAAAGCAGTGACTGATTTAAGGCATAAGGTTGGACATCTAAACCAGTGGAATAGAATTTAGAGTCCAGAAATAAACCTATGCACCTAAGAACAATTGATCTGATACTAAGACCATTTAATGGGAAAGAATCCCCTTTTCAACAAATAGTCCTGGGACAAATAGATATATATATGCAAAAGAATAAGTTGAAACTCTACCTCATACATTTGCAAAAATAAATTCAAAATGCATCAATGATCTAAATAGAGGAGCAAAAGCTATAAGACTCTTTAGAAGAAAACACAGGGGTAAATCTTCATGACTTCAGACTTATCCATGGATTCTTAGCTGTGACACCACAAGCAACAAAAGAAGAATATAAAAATAACTTCATCAAAATAGAAAACGTGTATGCATTGAAATACATTATCATGAAGTGAAAGACAGCATACAGAATGTGAGAAAATATTTTCAAATTATTTTCAAGTTATTTTGAATATCCATCTTAACCATGTTATTCCAGCTACAATTCTATGAAGACATCTTAGAGTCTCTGTACATTTCCTTATTGTAAGAGCCAAACAGTAGATTCAGCATCATGAAAATGTCCAAAGCATTGTTGTTTTTATCTTTGCATTATAGCACAAATGGACACACACATCCACACACACACATACACAACGCACACAGACTTCATGCTCCCCAACACCACTTACCATCTCCCTAAAGATACAAAGAGTGGCATGGCATCAAGCGGAGATTTATTTCTTTGAAGCTTCCCTGTTTTGTTTTCACTGAGCTTTGAATTTGTAAAATGTCGGCAAAAAAAAAAAAAAATGCAACCTCCATAAACTACTTTAAGAGGTTTATTCTGAGCCACATATGAGTGATCATGGCCCAAGGCACACTGTCAAGAAGTCTGGAGAACATGTGCCCGAGATAGGAGGTTACAGCTTGGTTGTATACATTTAGGGAGACCTAAGACCTCAATGAATACATATGAGGTATAAATTGTTCAGTTCTGGAAAGGTGGGACAACTGAAGGTTGGGGAGTGCCTTACAGGTCACAGGTAGATTAAAAGATTTTCTGATTGGCAATTGGTTGAAGAGTTAAGTTCTTATCTAGAGACCTGGAATGAATAGAAAGGAGTGTTTTCGTCCAGATAAGGAGTTGTAGAGACCAAGGTTCTAGTTACATAGATGAAGTCTCATAGGTGGCTGCCCTTTGAGACAATAGATGGCAAATGTTTCCTGTTTAGATCTTTTAAAGATGCTAGACTCTTAGTTAATCTCTTCCAGATTGGGAGGGCCTGGAAGGGGAAATATCTAGTTATATTAGAAATATCTAGAATATTAGAGATTCCTTACAGATGCAAATTTTCCACCACAAAAGCCAGCTTTGCAGCACCATTTCAAAATATAGCAAGGAAACATATTTTGGGATAAAACATTTTGATATCCTCCTTTACCTGTCATATGATGTTATACGAGAGTCAGGTTGGAATTTGGTATCGTATTGCTATGAAAAGTCTGTTCTGTCAGTCTGAAGATCTCTGTTTTAATGTTAATGCTGGTCAGTTTCTCCTGAACTCCAAAAGGGAGAGGTTATAATGAGGCATGTCTGACCTCTACCCCTTCCCATCATGGCCTGAACTTGTTTTTCAGGTTTCTTTTGAATCCCTTTGACCAAGAGGGGAGTCCATTCAGTCATCCGAGGGGCTTAGAATTTTATTTTTGGTTTACAACTATCAGCTATCACTAGAAGTGATAGAGTTCCGTGAGAGAGTTCCGTGACCCCCCTTGCAAGATACGCAACAGGGGTGTGGCTTGTCTATTCTGTCAAACCCCTTACAGGAGGGGGAGCAGGCAGATGGACAGGTGCAGCAGCTGGGTCACTGGGCTCCAGCCCCATGGCGACAACCAGGGGTGGCAGCCCATGACTCCTGGAGCCCCAGGTGCTGTGTGTTACAGTGCACTCTTTTAGCCTTGCCATCTCAAATGGCGCAAGTGTTAACCAGCTCAGTGGATCCTCTGCCTTTTTGCAAGGGCAGAGGATCAGTGCGACAGCTTTCTGTATCTAAGCATCCCAGAAGAATCGGGTCACACACGGACTTGAAGGATGGTGAATGCAGCATTTTACTGGGTGGTGGAGGAGGCTCTCAGCAGGATGGATGGGGAGCTGGACAGGGGATGGAGTGGGAAGATAATCTTCCCCTGGAGTTTGGCCGTTCAAGGGCCAATTCTCCAACCATCTGCAGCTGAACTCCTCCCAACATTTCTTCTCTTCTCTCCTTCTCTGCCACTCTTCTGCTCTTCTGTTCATCTGCTCATCTCCTGCTTCTGGAGACTGGGGTTTGGGGTTTATATGGGTACAGGACAGGGGGTGTGGCAGGCCAAAAGGCGACTTTTGGGCACAAAAACAGGAATGCTTGTCCTCATTTAGGGCTGCAGGTTTCCAGGCTTGAGGTGGAGACCTTTGCCGGGGAACTCCCCTCTTCTACTCACTTATTTCCCTGTCTCCTGTCCTTATCAGAAAGTTCATAAAGGTACACTGAGAACAAATTTGCTTACTAATATATAGTGAAATTTTAAAAATTAAGAACTCAGAAGCTTGAGAAGAAGAGCAAAAGTAACACTAGTTGTCCTTTAGCGCCCAGGTTCAGATTAGGGTGAAACCCACTTTCCTTAGGGCATGTACCCCCGCCCCACCTCCCCTCTCCCCCACCCCTCCCCAGGCCAAGTTGAAGGAAACTTCTGCCTGAACTCAAGGCCAGGCAACATGAGCCTCCACGTGTCCCTGACCCTCCTCTCCTCCTTGCCCCCTTCTCACTCCTTCCTCCCCCTCCACTAACCACTATCACCCTCCACATCCTGCTCTTCCTGTTAGAAAAAAAAGAATCCTGTAAGCCATTGGACACCTCAGAGACTTAAGGAAATATTAAGAGTTCAAAAGCTAGGATTTCCTGAGTGCTCCACTTGACACCATAATAAGCATCCTCTAGTCCAATCTTCACAATGCACCCATGACACTGGACACTGGAACACTTGTCCTATTTTCAAAACAGGGGGCTTAGAGAAGATAGAAAATGGTAGATGGACCACAGAGTTGTCTGCCTTCCAGCAGACAGACGCTACGGTAGCTCATGGTATGTCTACCAGTGTACCAGGAACGAGTGTGTGTTTTGGAGACAGATGCTCTTTCTGCAGGATCTATGCTGTAGGCAGACAGCAGAGCTGCACCAAGCTCTCCTCTCTCCCCAGATAGAGGTCCTGCATGGGGGACCAGCCTGCACCTGGCCACAGCCAAAGTAGGAATGGCCGCAAACAAACCTCTCAAACACCGAACTGGGAAGGAAGTGGTGATTTATTTGGCCGGGAGCTACGGCAGCATAGATGCCTAACAGCCGAGCCCTCAACAAAGAAAATCCTTGCCCTTTTAAAGGCTTACAACTCTAGAAATTACATGTGAAAGGGTCTTGATCCATGAAGTAGTCATGGGGTACATGACTTAGGTGGGGGTGTGATCGCATTTAAGCAAAAACAATGCCTTCTGGAAAGATTCCTCCATACCATGCCTGTGATCTACAGAAGTGTGATTAAGGGTGGTTCCCAGGTCTGCCAGCCTTTACTTCTCCTATTGAAATGTAATGTAGAAGTCTAGGGGGAAAGGCTCTTAGAAGCTTAAGAGGATTAAGGGTCTCCTTCCTCACAACTACTGAGCTGAGCAGAGAGACATGAGGTCCAAGCCAGACTGACTCCGTTTCTCCCTCCCACTGCGCTGGAAGCTGCAACCTTAGCAGAGAAGCTTCTAACGTGGCCTCACAGTTATCCTAGAACAATGCCCTATAGCCCAACTCCAGGGAACTCAGAGAAGGCTTCCCTGGCTCCTGGTCTTGCCAAGGAGAGAGATTAGCTTCCTTCCAGCCTGCACGTACCCCAGCCCAGCTCAGTTCCATCCCTGTTTGATTCTGTTCAGCAGGCTAGTTATTTCCATCACTTCTAGACAAGGATCTACTCAATGCACCCTCATGCTGAAGCACCTGAGGGCTCCTGGGTACAGCAAGATGAGGCCAATACCAGGAGTCCTTGAAGTCCCAAACGCCACCGTCCAGTGATCCTGGGAACCAGAGGGCAATGTATGGAGGCATTTTTGGATGTTGCATTGTGGAGGGAGGGGTCTGCTACTGACACCATGTGATCAGAGGCAGAGATGCTGCTAAACACCCTGCAGTGCCGACCCCGGAGCCCGCTACCCCTGATGTCCTATGAAGTCATTCCGAGTCCTGGAATTCTTTGGACTGACCCTAGGCTGAGCTGGATCTCCCTGGTCCAGACAGGATGGGCTTGTTAGGGTAGCGCCTATGTGATGAGGAGAAGGCATTGCTAAATGCCCCCCATAGTAGAGAATTCTCCAACTCAAAATGTGGAACCCTGGCCTGAAGATATGAGGAGGGACCAAAAGGAACTCACGCTCCTTGGCCCTTGTTACATATCCAGCTCGGGTCTGGGCACTTTGCCCGCGTTGTCTCATTTAGTTTTTAAGGGGAAAAGCATGAATGATGTACTAGCATTGTATCCCTATTTTACAAATCAGGAAATTGCATCTCAGAAAGGTAGGGTGACTTGCCTGAGGTAGCACAGCCAGCAAGGGGTGGGGTTGGATGCCCTGGCACCTCTGAGCAGCTCTTGGTTCTCATCCCACAGGAACCTCTGAGTGAAGTCGCCCAGACCAGACCGTGAGGGTCAGCTCAGCCTCAGGCCAGCCTGAGGAATCCCAGGGCAAGGGGAGTGAGTACTTGGCCCTACACAGCAGGAAGCCAGGACTAGGGGCTCTTGGGCCACCAGAAGCCAACCTTGCCATTCCCAGATCTATGCCTATGTACCTGTCTTCTCCCCTCTGAGTCTCCACCCCAGGTTAGGAACCCTTCACTCCTGCTTCTGTGGTTTGGGGAGAAGCACTCCACCTGTGCAAGCCGTGTCTTCTAACCTTCAAAATGGGGAGTGATAAAACCTTGCTTTCAGGTTCTCAGGGTGGCTCTGGGTATGAAATGACATCATGCCAGCTCATTTCTGGCTCCTTTTTGTACTCACATCCACTGAGAGGCTACTCTATGCACTCAGCTACACTCCTTCAGGAAGCTTTCTGACAGCTCCCTGCTCGGAGTAACTAAACCAGCAAATCTATGGCACCAGCTCACACATCACCCCCAGCTGCTGTCCAACTCTCTGTCCAGATAATTGTGTTTCTTAGATACACTTTGAATTTCTAAGCAGCAGCAATGCTGCAGTACAAAAATTGTCCATGATACTTGTGGGAGGGATGAATGATGTCACTGAGCAGATACTTGGTAGACCTAAAACTGTATTTTAGTCTTGTTCCTCCCTTCTTTGTCCACTAAGAGAGGCAGGAACGGTTGATATGCCTGCATAGAGCTGTCCAAATCCAGTTCTATCTCATACCAGCGTGGAGACTCACTCACCGAGGTTGCAGTCTCCCCACTAGAAATTCAGCGGAGTAATTAAAAAATCACTTTCCAACCTGATCTGGCTGCTTCTCTTTATAGAGCTACTTCTGATTCCCATGAGGTTTGTCCACATTCTGCCAATTGCTAAATGTTTATTGTAAAACCAGAGAAAAATGACTACCTCATTCCTGGAGAAATGATGCTTTCGATGATGGCATCAACTTACAGATGTCCCCCACCATGGCCTGCCTTGCCAGCAAGGCTGTCTTGGGAGCCATCAATAATAAATAATAATAGCTACTGTTTATTTAATGCATCCCATGTGCCAGCGGACCTTTCTCTCGCTTACTGCAAGAGACTTCTGTTCATTGTCTCCTTTAACCTTCACACTGATCCTGTGAGATCTGTGCCATTGTTGGCCCATTTGGCAGATGACTGAACCAAGGCTTAAAAGGAATAGTCTTTCTTTTTCCAGTCTCTGTAACATTGGAATTATCTATTCCTTAAATGTTTGGGAAAACTCAGAGTAAAACATCATCTAGCATTTTCTTTCTATGAACTCTTTTAACTACTGATTTTATTTCTTTAATAGTTATAAGACTATTCAAGTTTTTCTATTTCTAACTGAGTCAGTTTTTGTAAGTAATATTTTTCAGATCTTTGTCTATTTCATCTAAATTTTCCAATTTGCTGGTATGAATTCATGATATTTCTTAATATATTTTTACTGCATCTTTTGTTGGGCACGCTTTTTAACTTCAGATATTGTGTTTTTTAATTATTTATTTTTTTACTGGGTTAATCTCCTCAGAGGTTGGTCAATTTCACTTACCCCCAAAGAATCAACTTTAATTCTTTCCATTGCACAGTTGTTTTCTATTTGGTTACTTTCTGCTGTCATCTTTAATGTCTCTTTTCTTCTTTTTCTCTAGCTGAATTCTGCTACTTTTTCTCTCTAATTTCTTAAAGTGAGTGTTTCACTCACTAATTTCTTTTTTCTTTTTTTCTAATCTAATTTAGGGTTCATTTCCTAAGAGTCATTTTAGTTTTATCCCAAAACTTTCGATAAACAGTTTTGTATTATATTGTTCAATCCTAAGAGCTGATTCCTATGATGTTGGATTATTAACTGATAAATTATTTATATCCAACTTTTTATTTCCAAAAGTATGGAGTTTTATTAGTCTTCTTTGCTACTGACTTCTTAATTAATTTCAGAATAATTGGATAATGTGAACTGAATGATAGATTCTTTGGGACTTATAAAGACTTACTTGCTAATGTCGTACATGATAAATATCCAATGTTCTGTAGGTGCTTAAAAAGAATGCAAGCCCAGCTGTAGGATGCACTGTCAGGCATGTGTTCATGATGGTAAGCTGGCTAATTGTGTTCTTCATAGATATGCACATATTCTTACTGATGTTTTGTCTATTAAATTTTTCAATTACTGATAGAGCCATCATTATGATGGTGAATGTGTCCATTTCATCTTGCACTCTTAGTTTTTTCTACTTTAAAGCTGTATTATTAGATATACAAGTCAGTATTCTTCTCCTGGCGAGTAATCTTTCATTATTATGGTGACCCTTTCATCTCTTGCAGTACTTTTTGCCTTAATCCATATTGTCCCATGTCAGTAGGGCTATACAACTGTTCTTTTTGATTAATATTTGTTTGATATATCCCTTCCTATTATTTTATCTTCAATTTTGCTGTGTCTTTCTGTTTTAGGAGTGCCTCTTGTAAACAATACGTAGCTGGAATTTTTTTTTTATTTCATGAAACTATCTTTGTCTTTTTACTAGAGAATTAGCTGAGTGTTCTAAAACAGTGGTCTTCAACTTTTTCGCTCACATACTCCTTAAACATTTTGGAAAACTATTAGTCCTCTCACATATTTTTAATTTGACATCCAGAATTTTCATTATAAGCTTAAATAATTGTAAAAGATGTTTTTCTGACATATTGTAGATACTGACATAGACAATTACGGAACTCATTTAAATAGATCCATGGGATATAACTTTATATCGGTTCAATACCCATCATCGTCCACTTACAAAACATAAGTCAAGCTTTTCTTTAAACATTTGGAGTTTTAGAGTATTCTTTTCTTCCTTGAACTTTTATTTCCATTTCATCCCCCCTACAGAATTCTGTCCTAATATATTACATTTTTTTGCTTCCAAGTATTTTTTAATCACCCTATCAGACCTGTTTGCAACAAGAATATGTACACAAAATTTAAAATGGTAAAAATTTTCTCAAAAACAAACAACCTCATTAAAAAGCAGGCAAAGAACATGAACAGACCCTTCTCAAAAGAAGACATTTGTGTGGCTGGTGAACATGTGAAAAAAGTTCTACATCACCGATCATTAAAGAAATGCAAATCAAAACCACAATGAGACACCATCTCACACCAGTCAGAATGGTGATTATAAAAAAGTCAAGAAATAACAGATGCTGGTGAGGTTGTGAAGAAATAGAAACGCTTTTACACTGTTGGTGGGAATGTGAATTCGTTCAACCATTGTGGAAGACAGTGTGGCAATTCCTCAAAGACCTAGAACCAGAAACACCATTTGACCCAGCAATCCCGTTACTGGGTGTATACCTAAAGGAATGTAAATCATTCTGTTACAAAGATACATGCACACATATGTTCATTACAGCACTATTCACATAGCAAAGACGTGGAATCAACCCAAATGCCCATCAATGATAGACTGGATAAAGAAAATATGGTACATATACACCATGAAATACTATGCAGCCATAAAAAGAAACAAGATCATGTCCTTTGCAGAGACATGGATGAAGCTGGAAGCCATTATCCTCAGCAAACTAACAGAGGAATAGAAAACCAAACACCACATGTTCTCACTTACAAGTGGAAGCTGAACAATGAGAACACATGGACACAGGGAGGGGAACAACACACACTGGGGCCTCTCAGGGAGGGGTAGGGGAAAGGAGAGCATCAGGAAAAACAGCTAATGCATGCGGGCTTAATACCTAGGTGATGGATTGATAGGTGCAGCAAACCACCATGGCACACGTTTACCTATGTAACAAACCTGCACATCCTGCACATGTACCCTGGGACTTAAAATAAAATAAAATATCACAATAAAAATAAATAAAATTTTCTCTGATCACAAGACTGCAAGGATTAAATTGCTTTCTTCTAGATAGTTATTTAACATGAGCAGAACACAAATGATCGGAACATAAATATTTTAAGTTTTGATAAATGATTTTTAAGTACAAATAGTAAGATTTTATTAGAACTATGTCTCTTAAGGAAATGGGTGGAGCTTCTAATTTTTTTACATGTGTCTATAGATTAATACGACTTACTGGTAGTCTAAGGCAGGATTCAGCATTACTTCTGTTCCAATCTTCATTAGTTTAGATATATGAACTTATAAATATTATTCCCAAAAATACAGAAAAAGGAATAAATGAGTATTGATGTAGCACATCAGTCTGTTCTATAAACCCCTTTGGAGTCATCTGCTGTTAAAAATCACATGTTGATTAATTATGGAAAGTTATTTTAAATGATCCATAAGCTGATAAATGAATTAGGTCCTGTTTCAGTTTTGTTAAAAGCAAATAATTAGAACCCACCTATCTTACAAAAGGATTTGTTACTAGTTATTATAGACAGTCACATTCTCAGTTGCAAGGAATCATACCAAAAGGTGGGAGTGGGGGGGGGGGTCTTTTCTTGCTTACCCAAAAACTATTAATCTGTTACCCATAGTTAGAAGAGCCTCTTTTAGCCCAATATCCTGTGAAAGTTTCAGAAACATAGAAATAGTATGAATTTCAATAGACTTTTGCAAAAAAAGTTGAATATGGATTTACAGTATTCAGTTGTTTTATGGCCAAAAATTCATGAAAATGTTTTCCCTGTAAATGTTGAAGAAACTAAGACACTATCTTACCTCTATCCTATGTGACTTTCTCTCAAAGCTTAGATGTGCACATTTTCACTTTCTCATCCCTAAAATCATGCAAATGATCCAACTGAGGCACAGACTGGGACACTGGTGGGAGACAGGCATTACCAAGATCAGTGGTGTCAATTAAGGCAAAATGGGTGCCCCCTGGTGCAGTCCCTGCCCGCAGTACGTGTGTTTTCTGACAAGCTTCCTCCAGCCCTGGTGGTGAGCATGAGAGTGGCATGCTCTGAGCCTCATGGAGATTCCCAGAATGCCTTCTCTCAATCCCAAATTATCTCTAACACAGGTACGCAGCCGGGCACGGTGGCTCACGCCTGTAATCCCAACACTTTTGGAGACCAAGGAGGGCGATCATGAAGTCAAGAGATTGAGACCATCCTGGCCAACATGGTGAAACCCCGTCTCTACTAAAATACAAAAACTTAGCCAGGCACAGTGGTGCACACCTGTAGTCCCAGCTACTCGGGAGGCTGAGGCAGGAGAATTGCTTGAACCCAGGAGGCAGAGATTGCAGTGAGCCAAGATCATGCCACTGCACTCCAGCCTGGCAACAAAGCAAGACTCGATCTCTAAAAGAAACAAAAACACAAGTACACAGATGAGGTGTGTGTTTGCTGCCTGGGTGACTTGAGCCACCATCATCTACAATTCTTTGTTTGGTCCTCATGGGAACAATACATTCAGTGACCATAGTGGGGGATGGAAGGGGCAAGGTCATTAAAAGAAAATCGGCATCCCATGTGCTAGCTCACTCTACAACTCAGATGAATTCAGAACCTCACAACTGGCCCAGAACATCCCACAACCAGTGCGTCCTATTCAGTGTGGAGCATGGGAGAGAAGGACAGCCCCGAAGCCAGCCTGGGGCACATGGGGCCAATATTAAAAGGGTGTCCAGCAGCACTGATATTTCTTATCTCTCACTCCTTTGTCTAGGGCCTTGCACTCTGGGGCATTAATCCTGGTGAAATATGACCTTTCTTGGTCAAGTGGGAAGGGACCAGAGTGTAGGTGTGTGCCCAGGCAGGTGTCTCTCGGGAAAGCTGCCTGGATGGTAAGCTCTTCACATGAGTCTCGCCCAAGCTGCTGCTCCGAGCCCCGGGGAGTGGGCACATCACAGCCGCCTGAGACCATGAGGTCAGCACCTGCCCTGGGGCAGCCTCCCTCCAGGATTCCTGCAGCTCTCTGGACTTCAGAGTCCTCTTTTGGCCTCTGAGCACTTCCCTTTCTTTTTAACGTTGTCATGGGCAGTCATCTACATTTCTAAAATATAGCCAGCATTTTAAATATTTCAGAGAGGAACAGTTTTCCGATTGCCAGAGATGACAGTGCTGGGTAGTTTTATGAAAGGTTTTGAATCACTGCTCATTGGAGAGGGCATGAAGAAGTCAAAGTAGACAAGGCTGAATCCTGACGCAGCAAACCTTAGATAGAGTCATGTCCATGGAGGCTCCAGGTATGGAGGATGACTGCAGTGCAGACATCGGCTCAAGGCAAGTCCCGCATCAGATGGGGAAACTGAGGCAATAGCCCTCTACCCACTCAGACTCCTGAGTCCCCCAGGCGGTGGGGGAAACTGAGGCAGTGGTTGGCGCAAGCGGCCTGCCCTCCAGCTAGACTGCATTTCCAGTCTTTCCTCTGCTCTTCCCTCTCTCAGTTTTCGACTCTTGTTTCTCTTTGTCCATTCTCATCTTCCTCTCTGTTGCATCCCAGACCTGCCTGTACGCCCCAAGGAAGGCTGGTAGCATCTGAAGCACTTGGGGTTGCAAAGGACCTGCCATGTGTGAGGGGTGGCCACCGGCCCCTACTCCACTCAGAACAAGGGCTTTGCTGTCCGCAAGGATGTTCTGAGACCTGGGGCTCACCCTGTCTCCGCTGGGTCACATCTTTTGGTGCACATCCATGACTTATTTGCTGCTCAGTTCGTGATCAGGAGTGCGGCCTCACAGTGACACATCACTCTTGTGGAACGGCATGATCCGATCTGTGGTGCAGCTTCCAGGAGTGCCTGGGAAAAAAAGCCAAAAAAAAACAACAACAAAAGCCAGGGACTGCATGGAACTCTTCTGGGGTCCACCAGGGGCCCTGAGAGCACAGTTTTGACCTAGGTGCTGTAAGTTCTCAGCAACTTAAGCCCTTACAAAGTAGCAAAGCATTCCATGCTGGGAAACTTTAATAAAAAAAAATCTTGTTTGAAAAATGAGTTAGGAGTGTTTCCAACTTGGCTTCCAGCTAATTTAAACACTGAAAACAAATTCATCACGTGGAGAAAGAGAACAAGGAGTTTCATGTTTTAAAGTGTGGCAGCCAACATTTCCAAACAGATACTTCTTGTGTTGGGGTCAGAATGGGCATTGGAGGACCTGGGCGAGCCCTGGGCTCTGCTACTGGCCAGCTGAATGGCCTGGGGCGAGTGGCCGCTGCCTCAGTCCCTTCACCCGAAATAAGAGGAGTGGGGAACGCCCTCTGAAGTCCCTTCCACCCCAGTAAGCCCGCACTCTGCTGCGGAGGATTCTCTTGGCCTCAGCGTCCTTTCCCCTCCCGTGAGCGCTGCCTCTGCAGCTTACACTGCCTAGTGTGCGCTTGGGAGAGTGAGCAAAGTATCTGGGTGTATTTTCTCTTTTCATCTATTCTGCAGACAAGCCAAAAAAGAAAAAAAAAGGAAAGAAAAAATCTCTCTCTCACCACCACCCCTTTCTTCGGGCCTTTCCAAATCTATCACAAAGTTGCCTGCAAACATCGCTTTGCCTGCTTACCGCAACATTCCAGCAAATGAAAAGCTCTTCTCAGATGTTCTGCACTGCAGATATTTCAGGACCAATTTTAAATGGCTGCAAAGCAGCAGAAACTTGACAGAGAAACTCCCCCACGTGGGTAGGCATTTCCGAGAGCCCTCAGCTTTCTCATCCAAGCTAAATCGCAATGTCATGCTTGTCTTCAGGGACCAAATGCTTCCATCTCTCCATTTAATTCACTGTGCGTTCCTGCCGTATGCTTGAGGTGCTCTGATCTCTCTTTTATTTTCCACTTAATCTCTAAAATGAATGTCTCAGTCATGCCATGGCCACTGTGAAATCAGTTAATTGAGCCCTTACTGCAGACAGCAGTGTTCCCTGCCCCCACCATGTTGGAGGCAATTCTGTTCCACATAGAATAAAGTAACCTGTAAATATTTGCAGGAATAGGAGCCCCATTTTAAGAGAAACCCCCCAAATTACAAAAACGAATCTTGAAGCCTAAGCCCAGCCCTGGAAGGCAAGGAAAGGAAAACCTAGGTGGTCAAAGATCTGAGTTCAAATCCCGACTCACCACTCCACCAGCTTGCAGAACCATCACAGGAAAGACACAGTCATGAAATGCTGATTTCTCAGATGCTGTCTCCCCGGAGAATTCCCTTCATGGTGCAGGGACTTTTCTAAACCAGAGGGTGGCCTAGGTGGGTCAGTTATGAGAAATTACCACTCCCTTTAACTACCTTTTCTACTACCTCTTCTCTAAGACCTCACATAACTGAATTTTTGCCAGGAATGATAAGGGCAAAATTAGAAGACTGATTTTCACTGAGTCCCGAAAGTAAGGGGCAACCCTCTAGTTTGTTACAGGCACCCCAACGATCTCCAGCTGAGTCCCCAATCTCTTTGAGAGGAAGGAGAGATGGAGAGGAAGTGGGTCCTAGTGATCCCCCATCAAGCTGGGAGCAGGCAGCCTCGGTTCTTCTGCTACTAATGGAGAGCTGGGACTATTTTCTGGGCACAATAGGCAGACCGCTACCTGTCTCAGAACCTCTGTCCTTATGTCAGAGAAGGTCCCCAGCGCCCCCACTGCTAAGCCTCACCCCAGACCCACCCATAAGGTTTTCAGGTCCAGAACAAGAGCACAAATGGGGCCCCCAGGACATGCTTCTTCTCTCGCACCCTTATCTCCTGTCTCATCCAGTGAGGGTCCTTGGGGACGTGTGTGGGTTCACCCCAACCAGCTCCCCAAGTCCTATCCCTAGCCCTGCAGCCCTGAGCCACCCCTACATGACTCCAGCTAGCACAAGTGTTGGATCAGGACCACTGGAGGAGGGAGTTTCTAAGTCCCAGATACCTGGGGACCGGCTAGGGGAGAGGCATGGGTTCTGGATGAACTGGTCCCCTTGGCTTCTCAGACTCCTCACCCTGTGGAAGAAGGCCCATGTGGGTACCAGGGCAACCTGTTCCCTTCCTCCACCCCAAGAAGCAGCCTCTCTGCATCTTCCAGGACCTCCAATGGAAGAGCAGGACAGAGCCGTCACTGACAGGCCCCGGAACTTTTCCTTGGTTGGAAAGGAAGCACACGCGTCATTGAGAACCTCAAGGCTGGGGCGCCAACTTCCTGGGATAAGAAAATGCCCTCTCATTCCAGTCTCTTCCAGCAGTGAGAAGGAAGTGTGAACAAAAGCAGCCTCCCCTCCCCAGAGAAGACAGGCAGCAGGCTGGGCCACATAGTACGTGAACCTCTCTTCCATCCTCAAGTTTTGAGGACAGTGCCCCAGACAGAGCCAAGCCAAGGGTCTGATCTCCAGGAACTGTCCAACTCAGGCAGGCCAGGGAGAAGACAAAGATAAGAATCACCCTTGTGTACCATGCCAGCCCCAGCTACCCCAGCTCCTGCTGCACCACCCCCTGCAGGGCTGCAGACCCGTGGGGAGGCTGTGAGGGAAGCAAGCAAGGGAGGCTGCCGTGCAGCCCACCCGAGAGGTTAGAGTACCACATGTGAGCCTGGGTGGTGGACCGCCATGCCAAAGCTGGTCATCTACACCACAAACCAACCACTTTGGCTCAGCCTGGGTCTGCAGCTGCAGCCTGGGAAGGCCCCAGCAGGGAGAGGAGAGGTGGCAGGGACATCAAGGCAGCCCTTAGCATTCATGAGGGGTCTGAAGCTGGCATGCACAAACCAGGCATGTGTCTTCTGGGTGAGGAGCTCTTCCAGATTCCCTGCACCCTGAGCACAGCAGGAAGAACCCCCGACGATCGGATGAAGGCACTAGAGCCTGGAGTCAGCGTCTCTCATGCTGCTCATCAGGGAGAAGGGGTGTGAACAGCTGATGCCAGCCTGTGGAACATGGGCATATCATTTGGAGAGGGTGCTGCCGTTATCATTAATGTAATATGTGCATGCCACGCCTGGCGGCGCCATGGTGATATAAAACCCCTAAGTCCACGAGGGCTGAGGAAGGTGCCCCCATGGACCGTGGCCACGTGGTGTGACACGCTCTCTCCTATGCCATCCTCCCAGGGCTGTGTGTGTGAAAGAGAGAAAGAGAGAGAGCAAGAGAGACATAGGGAAGTTCCACACCCGAGTCCATGGAATGGAGTCAGCCAAATACAGAAACAGACACACAAACCCTGGCCTCCGTGGCTCAGTCTTGCTCCTCTTCTGCCTCAGGGCTGGCTCTAGTCATGATCCCTGGGGGAAAATGCAGCCCATGTATGGGAGTCATGGCTGATGCCGAGCTCCCTGGTTACCACTAAGAATCAGAGAAAGTCCCTGAGCCAAGCACTGGATTGTCAGAAGCCAACTATCAATTGAACCATAACTGAAGATAATTTTATATTTAAATAAGACTTTTCACTTTGCAAAGAATTTTCGAATCATTCCTCTTGTCCATTCTACCTACCTACATCCTACCTTCTAAAATACACACACACACACACACACACACACACACACACACACACACACACAAAGTGCACAGTTTATATAGAAACCCATATAAGACCTGGTATTACTTCTTCCCTAGGAGAAAAAGTCTGTTGAAATTCTTATAAAGAACAATCAATGATCTCATTCAGCTTCTTCATAAATAATTTCAGCTTTGATTTGCATATGATATAATTACTTCAGAAGTAATCTGGCCACTTCTGGGGAGGGTGTTTGTGGAGGAGCTCAGGGGCCCTAGGTATCAGTTACCTCTTCATGGTTTTTCTCTCTCTCTCTCTCTCTCTTTCTCTCTCTCTCTCTCTCTCTCACACACACACACACACACACACACACACACACACACAATGGCAGGAGTGTGAAGGCAGTGTATTCTAAGACCACGGTGGGGCTAGCTTGGACAGAGATTGACCCAAGAGCTCAAATGATGTCACTGTGACCTTCTCTTCCATCTCCCTGCTCCACTTCCTCTGTGCTGCCTCTGTCTCAGTCCATCTCTTTCTCACACCCTCTCAGGTTCAAGTTTAATGGAAAAGACCTGCAGTACTTTCCCATGGCTCCCATGAGTTCTGAGAATCACAGTGACTGACTCTGGCCACAGGCCTACTCATTGGCCTTAGGGATGTCCATGCTGATTGGCTGAGGCCTGGTCATGTGCTCCTCACCCAGAGCCAGGGAGAGAGCTGCATCCCCAGACACAGCCAGGGGCTGTGCAGTGAGGATGAAGATCCAGATGCCAGGAGGCCAACCACAAATGCCAGGACACCCAGGTCTTCCATGAATTTGCTCTGTCTCTGGGACCAGTCATTTAATCTGGAAGGTTTTCTCATCAGTGAAATGAAAGTAGCAAGAACCACCCCAGCCTGCTGCTTCACCAAGCTGTTGAGAAGATCAAAGGAGACATTTAAATGGCAGTGAGCAGTATGGGCAGGACCGGGCTGGTGGCCAGAGGGGTATCTTGACCTCCTCAAGGACACATGAGTCAGGGCTCTGACCCCTGACTGGTGCTCTTTCTCCTACAACTGCTGCATTTGGGGCTGTATGAGTGAATTTGAGGAAAACAATATAAGAAGAGTTATTAGGAAATGCAAAAACTTTTTTTTTTTTTTTTACCAAATGTCAAGACAGCAGAGATGTTGAATCAAGAAGGTAAAAGACCAATCAGAAAGTAGCAGAAGGGCTGACAGACACGTCCATTTGTTGACTCTACTGCGGGGCGAGGGGTGTCCATTTTCTGTGTTCCAGCACCTTCACCTAGGACATGAAGACTGAAGAGATGCTTGATTCCTGATTCCATGAATGAATGAATGAAAAAAAAAAAGTATGGATGAACTAACAAACCAGCCACTGTGCCTGGTGCTACATGGCCGTGATCTCTAATGATCCCCACCCCAAAAAAGTGGAATCTTTTTCTTGGGTTGTGAGAGATGGTGAGGGTTTCCCAAGGGCACTCTTTATAGAATTCCTACCAAAGAGTCTCTCCAGCCTGACTCCAGAGCTTTCTGGGGTTTCCACACCGCATCTTGAGCCACCGTAGAGTCCTGGAGTCTCTGTTGGGGTGGAACTACCCCACACTTTGGGTAATCTCTTATATTTCACTCCATTTCTCTAGAGGTTGTTCTAAATAAGAACACTTCTCTCATTTTCTGTGGAAAGTGGTTTTGTGGCTAAGACGAGTCAAATATGCTCACCTCGTGCAACCCGGTAAGAATGGAAGCTAGCACATCAGAGAATAAGAAAGGCAGGATAATTAAACTAATACTTTGTTCAGAATACCAAACTGGAATTACAACAGGGTTGGTGTCAGGATGGAGGGAGCCTGTGAAATATATCAAACACTGAAGTCCTGTAATACCATGCATTGTGGAATCGATAACGGCAATTTCCCTAAAGCATTTAAATGCATTTGCTTTACTTTTTTAGCACACTTAGAAAGCTTGCCTCCATCATTAGTCATTTACCCTACGTCCCTCCTTGAGTATTTTAATCCCTCCCTTCCTTCGCCATAACTTCCCATAAGGAAAATGCATGTTTATATCTTCCCATCTGCTCCTGTAGCCTAGTGAGCACCTCTTGCCTGCCCGCCCCCTCCTGCCACTGCACACCTGTGCCCCCAGCCTTGATGGCAACTAGTTCACATGTCAGCTTCAACCCCAATCTCAATCCTGCAGGCATGTTAGCTTATCCTCAAACTTACTGACCCACCAGTTTTACTCCAAATCCATCATCATTTCCTGTCTTCGCTTCCTTCTTTATCCAGCTCTAGTCCATGAATTCAATAAAATTCTTCCCGGTTCCTTAATTTCCTTTTCACTCCTTTGTTTTGTGTTGCTGTTGTTGTTGTTGTTGTTGTTGTTGTTGTTGTTGTTGTTATCGCATCACTGGGGAAAATGTCAATCCTAGAAGTAGCCAAACATTGACCTTCTGATCTCTGCTAGAGAATCCCACACACACATGGGCAGATGAGCATCATTTAAATTCATGCAACCCAACCTCACAGGGACCTTCAACACTGCCCAGTAATTTTTCTGGTCAATTTGCTCTCCCAGGCTCCACAAAGAGCATGTCAGACTTTCTCCACTCACTCCCTCTCAGAAAATGGCCTTACTCAGGAAATTGAAAATATCACATAGGAATCCCTTAGCTTCCCCAAATAAGCCTGCAATGTTTTCTACATCTGAGTCCGTCCTTTTCTTTCCTCCCACTGCAAAAGGGAAAATGCCCCCTTCCTGCAGAAAATTCCAGCTCCTTTAAGTCTCATCTTCTCTTACCTATCTGTCAACTAGAGTGGCCAATCATCCCAGTTTGTCCAAAGCTATCCCAGTTTTAGCATTAAAGGTCCTGTGTCCCAGGAAACTTCATAGTCCTAGATATTCCAGAATAGCCAGTCACCCTAAAACACTATAAATAATCACCTCTTTCTCCCAAATATTTGACCTCTCTCTTGCCAATGAATTCTTTGTATGTAATTGTGTCAAGTCTCTTCCATTAAAAGAAAACAAAGAAAAACAAAAACGCTCCTTTGCTTCCATAATTCTCCATCAATCTTGGCTCTTTCTGCCCCCATAACAAGCAAGCTCTTTAAGAGTTGTTGACATTTCCATTCTTTCTTTGCTAATCATGCCTCAACAGGCCCCCACAGGTTTCCGACCCCACTGTTCTGCTGAAACATCCCCTGCTCAGCTCATCAGTGGTCTTTAGTCATTAAATCCAGTACACTGGTTCCTTTTATCCTTCCAGCAGTTTTTGATGTTGACCACTGTTTCTTTCTGGAACCACCTTCTCCTCCCTGGGCTCCTATGACCTCGAACTTCCTGGTTTTTTTTCTGCTTCTGTTCACTCAAGCTCTTGTTCAACCTCCACCTCCTGTAACCAGCCATGAAAATGTTGAAGTTTCTCAGTTTCAGTCTAAGCTCTTTTACACCCTTCACTCTATTCTCTCAAATTCTCATTGATGTTCCCACAACGCCAGCTACCTTACACCAGTGACTCCCACATTTTCCTCTAAACTGACTTGTCCCTAAAGTTCCAGAAGGTTTTATCCAACCATCCCTTGACAGCTCCTCTTAGAGCTTGGGCATCACTCAACTTCTCCAAACTAAACTCACAAACTCCCTCTGGATCCAGTCCTCTCCAGAAGTCCATGTGTTGGTGTAGGCTCCACTGTCCACCCAGGTGCTCAGTCCAGAAACCTAGACGATGTCAAGGGACTTTGCATGCTCCCTGCCCCCATTTCCAACCCAGCGTCAAGCCCAGTCCATTTCCCTTCCCAGCTCTGTCTTGAATCCATCCCTTCCCTTCCTCTGCATGACCACTCTAATCTACCCACCATTATTCCTTGCCCACACCACTGGGAAGGCCCCTCCTTGTTGCTCTGCCCCAGTTCACTATGAGCACTGCAGCTCAAGGGCTCTTTTCAAAACACAGAGAGGAAGATCCTATCTATTGCCTCCAAACTCTCCAATGGCTTCCTACTGCTTTTAGAGGGATGGCTGAGTTATTGATGTGACCTGTGGGCCTACATGTGTGCCCCTGCTCACCTCTTTAGCCTCACCTCATGTCATTATCTCACATATGACTGCCCCTACAGCAGGATCACTGCACCTTCAGTCCAGGGATACCCTTCCCTGTCCACCCCCTGTCAGTGTGACATCAAGAAAGCCATCCCTACTCCCAAGTGACACCAAGCTCCTGCTCTTACATGGTCCTGTGGCCCTCTATACTTTTCTTTTATAAAACTCATTACAATTTTTATACAATGATCAATGTCTTTCATTTCCCTACCCTCTACAAGTTTCAAGAGGAGAAGATCTGTTTCTAGTTTCATTTATTCTGATAATTAACACAGTGCCTGTCTCATACAGCAAGTGCTATTATAATTCAAGTAGTGGCAATCGAATTGAACTTTTGAGTTGTCATCAAGTATTATCAAGTATTTATCAAGCTTATGGCATACAAGAGATACAAATCCCATTGAGATTATCTGATTAGGAGAGGAGGTGGATGTACAAAAACAGACAACGCACACATATCTGCTAAACGCCAGAGGCTGACAGCCTGGTTGGGGAAGTAAGACTTATGCCAGAATTCTTTTGGTAATTGTAATAAATGAAACATTGAAAACTGTCAATTGAAAAGCAATAAGCACACTGTGAAAAGAGCCTAGCAAGTGCCTCAGATAATAGATGAAGCAGGATTCTCAAAAGAAAGCTAGCTGAGATGCTCAGGCAAGCCTCCTAAAACCACTGGATAGAATTTCAATAAGCAGAGGAAGAGGAAGCGTAGTTCAGGCAGCGGAATGACACGCACGACAGTGGGAGGCTGTGGCCATCCAGTTGCCGTCTTTGTTGAGAGCCTACTGCGAGTCAGATATAATGCACTATAGACCTGGTACCTACCATATGTATGCCTCACAACAGCCTGCAGATATTATTATTCCTCTTTCATAAATAAGGAAACTGAGGCTCAGGAAAGTAATGGAACCTGTCATATCTCATGCAGAGAGTAAGAGGCAGAGGCGTAGCTTATTGCCAAAGCCCAAGCCTACAACAACTCTATCCTGCCACGCCCCACCTTGCTCGAGCACAGAGCGCAAGGAAGCGAGCAGAGGGAACTGGCACCAGACACTACACCTGGGCCCGATGTGTGGCCAGGATTATCTAAGGACCAGGCAGAATCAAAGCCACATCATTGTGCACCGCTTTTCTATAATGCAGACACACTGGACACACAGTGTTTAAAAGCTGGAATTAGAGTTTCTTGATTATTTCCAACAGGTGAGGATATCCTTTCATTTGTCAAGTCCAGGAGGAGATCAAGTAGAAAAGGCATGTCTCCCTTTTTACCATGCCACATACCTTGGCAATATTTTCGTGCATCGCCTGTGGCTTGAGGATATTCAATCCTTGTAAGCATCCAGGGACTAAACTATGACTACTACTGGTAGTCTCCCTACTCCGGGGACGTAGAGAAAGGGTCCATGGAAACCAAGCAGTCCACTGAGTTTTCTCCCTGACCCATTAAGCATTCCTTCCATTTCATCCTATTACAGTAATACTGTCACTTAAGCAAAATCCAAACTTCTTATAAGACTGCTAAGTCAGCAAGCAATAGAGAGCTCCCAAGTCAGATTGCTAATAAAAATCTTTAAATTACATTTGAAAGACTGCCCACTGAAATATGAATCTGCCCCCATGGTGAAAGAATGCACAGCACAGCTCAGAGTCGATTATGTATTTAATGAAAAAGAAAAGTAGACTGCTCTAAACATCCAGCTGAGGAGAGATACTATAAAATGGTCAATGGAAGACTTTTGGTCAATGCCACCAAAAGTCTACTCTGCCTCTTCATTAAAAGCAGACCTGGAAATGAGCAGGTGAGGGCAGAAAGGGGACCCTTGTCCATTGTAAACATCTCAAACCCTAGAGAGTCTCCATAGACTACAACTGTGCCACAAAGAGTTGAGTAAGCCTTTGCACAAGTGAACTCACCGAAAGATATTGGCACGGACTTGGTGCACCCTTCATGTTGGGTGGGGGGAGCTCCTCAGAGCTAGAGTATGGAGCCCACCTGTGCACCGTTTCTGAGACCATGTTTGGGACCAGTGTCCACTGGAGGACTCCTTCCTACATCTCCTGTGGACCCCTCTCCCATATCCTCTGCCTGAACCCCACCACCCCTGGGCAGGCCAGTGCCAAACTCACTTCCACTCCCGACCCCACAGGCCCTTCCTTAATTATCTGTCTCAACCTGTTTTTTCATCCTGTCATCCACCCATCCATTAATTTATTAAACACCTGCTCTTTGCAGGGTAAATACTGTGGAGATATAAAGCTTCCTGTTAAACCAGGAAAGGAGAAACAAGACAGATAAGCAAACAACTCTGGAGCAAACAAATGAAGAAGGGCCATGATGGATCTACGTATTAAAACCCTTTAGGGTTTTCCTTAACTTTCCTTAACAAACAGCATTTATTACAGGCAATGAGCAAAGAAGGAAGGTCAAGGCTTCCTGCGTATAATCCGCTGTCTCTCCCTTCTCCCTGCTCCTTTTACCCAGAGGGGAGGACCTCTCTGCTGGCTGGCTCTTTTAGTGCTGATAAGTGGGGTATCCTGCAGTGATGGACAGAGCTGAGCCTCCTCCTGCCTTCCCTGGCAGAAAGGGAGAGAGACAGATGCCCCACGTAAGAGGCCTTCTAAATGAGCCTGACTTGAGTTAATCAATGGGTACAACTATGAATGTGAAGTAAGAGCCAAGCTATCAGAATCGCCTCCCTAGAAGGGGGTCCCACAACCCTCCACCCTCAACCTGCCCCATCTGGGATGCACGGGTCCTGGCTCAGCTCTCACACTCGGGACCCCAGCCTTGACTGGTGTTAATCACGACAGAGGCTCTTCCTCTTGGCATTATCTCCACCCCCTACCTTGGCCGAACACCTCTAGCATCCTTCTGTGCAAACACTTTAGCATTTTTCAAAGGTGGCCTTCCAATATACATTTTCTGATTCATGCAAATCATATCATAATTTCCCACCTTCACACACACTGACTCACAATCTATCAGCATTTTCATAGTAAGGGAGTCCTTAAGAAACACTGTAAGTTGGAGAGGGGAATATGGCGCCTCCAATGAACTCAGAGTGATTCTCCAAACCCTCCCCCACCTTGAGGACCACTAGGGAGACACACACAAAGCTGATGGACAAAAGCAGAGCCGTGTGACCCACGAAGCTCTTATGTCCTGAACTCTCAGTACAGGGCACGTCCCTAACACTCACAGAAAACACTCAGTGAATTGAGTCTGTGCCACATCGTCACCTACCTATTTAGAGACGCAGGATAAATAGACAGGAAATAAGTGAAGAAGCTCAGCTTCACCTAGTTTTGTGCTTCAGTATCAAAAGGAACATGAATTATCAGTGTGGCTAGATCAGAACCCAGGCTGGTTCATCTGGAAACAGCACCTGCAGAAACGTCAGCGAGGCACAGCCCAGCAGAGGTGATGTGGGATCTGGCTACATCAGGGCAGTGCCACAGACAGCCTCTGGCAAGGAAACACTCCCGCCCACAGCCTCCCACTGCAGATAGCCATGTCTCCTGGGTTTCATCATGGGATTGCTGTTGAGAGCTTTTTCGACTTACAAAAAATATTTCATCAATTTCACATTCTATGTTCATTAATAACTCCTATAGAGAAACATACAATTATAATGCGTTCTGAGTCCGTGGAACAATGTTGAACAATGAGTGCAACTGGAAGTGGGCCCCAGAGGAAAGAGGCAGCAGCTCCTAAAAACCTCAGGCCAAGATTCCTTGGGTCGGAACTCCTTGCATCTCTCCTACAACATGCCATCATTAGCTTGAGGAAATGTAAGGTAAGTGAGGAGGAAAGAAAGCAGAAACACAGTGATCTATACACTCCCTTTCTTTTTTTTATTTTTATTTTTTTGAGATGGAGTCTCACCCTGTTGCCCAGGCTGGAGTACAGTAGTGCGGTCTTGGCTCACTGCAACCTCCACCTCCCAGGTTCAAGCAATTCTCCTGCCTCAGCCTCCCAAGTAGCTGGGATGACAGGCACCCACCATCATGCCCAGATAATTTTTGTATTTTTAGTAGAGATGGGGGTTTCACCATGTTGGCCAGGCTGGTCTCAAACTCCTGACCTCAGGTTTTCCACCTACCTCAGCTTCCCAAAATTCTGGGACTACAGGTGTGAGCCGCTGCACCCAGCTTAAATTCCCTTTCTGTAGGTGACCTGACTTAAATATCTCCAGTTAAAAAAAAAAAAAAAAACTTTAAGAGCCCAAAGTGATGAGTTCATTGTGATGTGATTGGACAAATGACCAACCCCGAGAAATAGCAGGAAGAAGGTTAATTTTCATCATTGTGTCAGGTGACACCCACAGTCAAAGAAACGGCATAATAAAATTGAGACCGTCTATTCCAAGAGAAGTCATTTTAAACTTGCACCTATTGGCAATTTGGTTACGAGCAAAATTAAAGTATCCAAGAAAGGAAATAATCTATTCTAGTTTTTGTCCCCCAGTCTAAATATTAGCAAGATTACATCTCATGAAGATCCCAGACCAACTCTCCAGGCTTAGCAACTAAAATGCTGATGTCTATAATGTGTGCCAGTAGCATCCCTCAGAGGAAAGGTAAACCTCACAGACCACGGCTTCCCCCATCACCCTTCCAGGAAGAAGTCCAAGAGCTCAGCCAGCAGGTGTCATTCATGGAGGTTTGAGTGACAAGGCCCTGCTACTTGCAAGACTTCCTCCCATCCATGGCCCACAGCTCTATAGACAGAATGCCTGGCCTCAGTGACTGCAGCCTATGCTGTCAGGGGCACAGCCTCCTCCCCTGTAGATTCCTCCCCTATTTTACACCCTGCGTACACAGAAATGCCACCCCTACGAGCTGTGCTTCAGCCTGATGTCCACCCCAGGCTATCTGATGAGGGTCAGTGATGGCAGCAGCCCAGCTCACTCCCGGCTAACCCAGGCTGGAAGGTCTTCCTGCAGCCTCAGAACAGTCACGGATCACATGCATGACTTCCGACACATTGTGCCAGCTCAGACTGCATGTCCCAATTTGAGGTCCAGGAAATGCCATCAGTGTTAGCAGTGCCGTTTTACACATTGTATCAACATAAACCAAGGTATAGACCCTGCCTCTGCTGCCACCAAGCTCTGCTGAGATGTTTGTTACTCACAGTTCCCAAAGTTGGGGGCACACCATCACAGCATGCCATGGGGACGTGGCAGTGTTCAACATGAGGGAGCACCCGGTCAGCCAGGAGGGAAGGAGGGAGGGAAGCCATGGGCAAGACCCTTTATCATGGTTTCCATGAGAAGGAATGGATGAGGCGGGTAAGCAGGCTTAGGATGGGCTACTTTGGATCATTTCAGCAGATTCTGGAGCACGCAGACTGTCCCTCATGTTTCGGGCCTAACCCTGGGGGATTAGGGTGAGTGGATTATGGCCTGGAGTGAGAGAGCTTCATGAGAGAGGTGATTGGGGATACGGACCCCGGATCCATTGGTTTGCATCTGAAAAGCAATCCCATGGACAGAAGTTGTTTGCTGGTCCCTGGCAATCGGGTCAGCACAGCCCCAGATGTCAAAGGATCAGAATACAAAAAATAAAAGACATGGTTAAGACACTAACCCAGAAACAAGCTGTTTCTGACATAGACACAAAATACTGCTTCCCCTCCTCCCCGACCCTACTCATAAACACATCCCTCGGCCAAGGCTTTACCTCGAATAGGCACTCCTAGAAGCAAGACCAAAAAAACTCATAGGATCCAAAGAAATGAGCTAAAAAGTAAGAACTGAGTCAGCCCCTCCAAGTTATAATAAGGAACCTGTGCTAATAAGTGATGATAGCCTGTGCTTAATAAGTGATGTCACGAAGAGCATGTTACATGTTCTCCACTGGGCTTTATCCTCATGTATTACTTCATTTAATATATGGCTCGTCTTCCTCAAAAATAGGGCAGATGAAAGGGCTCCATCCCTCCCCTTCACTCTGATCCCTACACACACTCTATTACACCACCTTGGAAGAGCTGCTGTTGAAACTAAACCAACTGAATCTACGCTGTGACCCAGAATGCTGGTACCTGCTGTTCTTGCTCTCTGGCTCTGCTGAACATCACCAGCACACTGGCTGCTGGAGCTGGAACACGTCAGCCCTCTCTACCGGGAGGAACAGTGAGTTGAGATGACACAGATTAGCCCAGAGAGGAACACAGTGTTGTTATTCAGCTCCTCCTCATCTTTAAAAGTCTGAGCCAAATAAATGATTAAGCTACAAGAATCTCATGTCACCCCGGAATAATAACAAGCTAGAGGTGTGAATAGAAATTGATGAGATACTCTTGTTATTACTAGAATTTCACAGTCAGGACAGAACTTGGGCACCCAGTGGTGGGTGATTTGTGAGCCAAGAGATATAGCATATTAGGTGGGGGTTTATTTTCCCATGCCAAGTTTTCATTTGTTCCTGAAAATATTTGATTCTTATGAAATATTTTTAAAAAAACATATTTGAAATGCTAAACTCTCCTGGGTTACATTGCCCCAGGTCATGTAGGAATGTAGAGATTCATTGATCTATGCATGTTAAATAAATACTTCAAAACTGGACTTGGAGTGAAGGAGACTCTCTGACTTCTCAATGCGTGACACATACATTTACGAGGATGTACTAATTCAGAAGGCTTGTCTCACACTCTATAAACCAAACCAAATTTTCCACAAGTCAGGAAAGACTCCAAGTGTGAAGAAAGGGCGCAAGTTCCTTAACAGAGCCAAAAGTGGATTTTCACTCCCGTTTTATTAACTGTTCACTGTTAGCCAAAGAGTGAGGGACTTCCAGTATCTCACGAGAGAGGCTGTGCGCTGTTGCTGGACTCTGGACATCTTGAGACATCGCTGATGGTAAAAATAAATCAGGGTTATGAAGAAGCTATGGAAAAGGCTGCTATGTGACTCTACAAGTAATATTTTCTAGTCTGGAGCTACCACCAAAGGAACAGCGGCACGTGGGTTATGACTTGCTCTAGGGTCACTACATTCCCAGGGCAGCCCAGGCAGAATGCCTTGGAACCTCTTGGACAAAAGCTTCTCTATTAAACATGCTTCATATAGTTCACTGTCACCAAGATGCACAGACTTTCACAAACATGCAGGATGCAAACTACATTTTTTTCCCAAAATTTGCCCACTATTTTCATTTAAGGTTGCCTTCATTAGATGGCCCACGAGAAGATGCAGTTGCTTCTATAAATACATCTCTATTTTATCATCCTCCTGGTGCTGGATTTGTGTGAGTCAGGCTGTAAGGAGCTTGTATGGTTTTTGTTCTTGTTGTTGTTTTATTTGTTTTTAAAGACAGAGTATTGCTGTGTTGCTCAGGCTGGAATGTAGTAGTTCGATCATGGCTTACTGCAGCCTCGACCTCTGGGATTCAAGTGATCCTCCCTCTTCAGCCTCCCCTTCTGAGTAGCTGGGACCACACGCAGCTGAATTTGTTTTATTTTTTGTAGAGACAAGGTCTCTCTATGTTACCCAGGCTTGTCTCTGACTCTGGCCTCAAATGATCCTCCTGCCTCAGCCTCCCAAATTGCTGGGGTTATGGGTTTGTGCCATCATACCCAGCCTTGTTTTTAAAAATTTATTGCTTTTGGCTCAAAATTCTTTAAAGTCTATTTTCACCAAAAAAAAAAAAAAAACACCACCTATTTTCTTGCAACTGATAATGCTCCTCTCCCTTCTTCTTCCCTTGCTTATCAGCCCTCCTCCCCCATGAGGAAGGCACCATGGAATCTTTCGGATTCAGAGATAAGGAGGGAGGGCAGGAAGTCTGGCCATTGTGTTGCCAGTCTGCCCATAACTTCAAGAAGAGTTTCAAACGCACTCAGCGCATTTCCTTTTGACAGGCTATTAACAAAGCGGAATATGAACTGGTCCTCAGAGAATGAGGACATTTTATGACTCTACAAATTGATCAAATGTGGCTCCCAAGGCACAAAATTAATGAACATGTAAACAATTATGAAAAGGCAATAAAAGTGAACTATAGCTAGGCTGAGGTGTAAGCTGTGTTTAATTTTTAGTAAAGGTTCTCCAGTTTCCCCATGCTTCTGAAATATCAGACAGATTCATAGACCTAAAAATATGTCAGGGATCGAGGTTTACACGTTCTGTTTCCTTCCAACAAGTAAATTACCCAGTTACTAAATCAAGCCTTAGACACATGCATCTTATACCACAGAGGCAAATCTCAGTTTGGGGAACTAAGAGTTGTTTTAATAGGTGTTAACAGCATTATATGCCTTGACAAATCAAATGCAAATTAGTAAAAGTTCTCCTTTTTTAACTTTTAAGTTCAGGGGTACATGTGTAGGTTTGCTGTATAGGTAAACTTGTGTCATGGGGATTTTTCGTACAGATTATTTTATTAGCTAGGTGTTAAGCCTAGCACCCATTAGTTATTTTCCTGATCCTTTCCCTCCTCTCACCCTCTGCCCCCTAGTGTGCGTTGTTCCCTTCTATGTGTTCATGTCTTCTCATAATTTAGTTCCCACTTATAAGAGAGAACATGTGGTATTTGGTTTTCTGTTACTGCATTAGTTTGCTGAGGATAATGGCCTCCGGCTCCATCCATATTCCTGCAAAGGACATGATCTCATTCTTTTTTATGGATGCATAGTATTCCATGGGGTATATGTGTCACATTTCTTTATCCAGTCTACCACTGATGGGCATTTAGGTTGATTTCATGTCTTTGCTATTGTGAATCATGCTGCAATGAACCTACGCATGTTATGTGTCTTTATAACAGAATGATTTATATTCCTTTGGGTATGTACCCAGTAATGGGACTGCTGGCTTGAATGATATTTCTGTTTTTAGGTCTCAACTTCTTTCTCCCTAGTAACCTCTGCCTTTAAGAGACCCTTCTATTCACTTTCACCTTCCTAGATGATTGCCCAGATGCAAATGTGTGGCAAAGGGTGGTCTAAAGACCTAAGGAGTCGTGGGAGATTGTGGGAAACCAGTAGTTTGCACAGGATGCCAAATTTAGCTTTTCCTTAGGTGTTCACATCTAGGTGGTATCACCTTAGTCCAATTGTCTTCCACCAGGCCACCTTCAACACTGGGGATTACAATTCAACATGAGATTTGGGAAGGGGCATAAATCCAAACTATATCAAGGATCTGGCAGAAATGAATGAAAATGACCTCACATATGAGGTGGACAGAACAGGGGTAGATGGAGTTTAGGGATGGGAATGAGACTTTTCTGAATATGTCTTTTTGTGCTGACTAAATTTTTGAACCATTTAAACGGCTTACAAATTTCAAAACAAAATAGAAAAATAATGACAAAAGAAAACCCTAAAAGGAAACACAAATAGAAACAAAGGAACCTAATTGTTTATGAAATGGATAATATAACCACATATTTTTTAAATGAGTTTAGGTAACTTTTGAACACAGTCTTTTGATTGTACAACCTCAGTGGGAATATTCTAGGATTTAAAAGAATTGAAAGCAATTTTTAGTTTTATCTCATAGGTTCATAGTTGATGGTGTCAAAAGGACAAAGTGCATCTGTAGAATTAACAAAAGGCTGTTTATTCAGATCATATAAGGAAGTCTGCTACCATCACTTTCCTCCTAGTGAAAAGTCAAAGGAGAGTAGGTTTTATAGAATAAAAGAAGGAAGTCCTAAGACAGTCTTTGATTGATGAGTGTTCTATTAGGTAATTGCTGGAAGCAGGGAAGCTTTCTGATTGGCTTTCAAGTGCATTGGGCAGTTTGTGATTTGTCCGTCACCTACTGGTACATTATTAGGAGACCTGCAGGCTAAATAAGGTCATGGAATTTTCTGTTTCAATTGGAGGAATGGCTAGTTCTTAGCTTTGAGGTCTGAGTCTTGCAATAAGCAATTCCTCAGTAGAAATATGGTTGTGGCCATTCCAAAAGTGTTTTGTAGGAGACAGCCTACATATACAGATTGTTGGGAATACAGATTCTTGCTCTTGGAGAAGGAAGATGGAAATATAGAATGGGAGAATTTGAAGAAGTATCTTGCAGTCTGAGATTTGATTTGGAGATATCTCATGATTTCTTAAAAAGTAAATGAAGGTTGCCTGGTGCCTGCAAGAAATTTTCTGAAGATGGTAGCCAATACCCCCAGATTTGGGCAGAGAATAAACACAATTTGTGTGAAAGATGAAATAAGAATGGACAGGCTTAGAAGGAAAGCTAGCAGAGGGTGGAAATGGTACACAGAAGGCAGTGGCAATTTAAGTAGAACAAATGGTAGTTAGGTGTTGGTATACAGAATTCTCTTGGCTATGATCATTCATTTGCACTCCATTTTATTTTGTAAAATATGTTACCAATCTTTAGGTGTAAGACACTATAGAAGTTATAAAGATCAAAATTTATGGCTGGGAGTGGTGACTCCCACCTGTAATCCTAGCACTTTGGAAGGTGAAGGAGGGTGGATCACTTGAGGTCAGAAGTTCAAGACCAGCCTAGCCAACATAGTGAAACCCCGTCTCTACCAAAAATATAAAAATTAGCAGGGTGTGGTGGTACACACTTCTAATCCCAGTTACTTTGGAGGATGAGGCAGGAGAATCACTTGAACCCAGGAGGCAGAGGCTGTAGTGAGCCAAGATTACGTAACTGCACTCCAGCCTGAGCAACAGAGTGAGACTCCATCTTAAATATGAAAATAAAAATAAATGAAGATCAAAATTAACACATGGTCTCTGTCTTCAAAAATAGAAATAATAGTGTTGTCATTGACAGCATAGACTCTGGAGCCTGGCCTCCTAAATGAGAGCCCTCACCTGACTCTTACTGTACCTATTAGTCTGCCTAGGCTGACACAACAACATACCAGACTCAGTGGCTTTAACAAGAGAAATGTATTTCACAGTTCTGGAGGCTGGAAGTCCAGGATCAAGGTGTCAACAGGGTTGGCTTCTGCTGAGGGCTCTCTGCCTGGCTTGTAGACAGCCACCTTCTTGCTGTCTCTTCACATGGCCTCTTCTGTGTGCATGTAGAAAGAGAATGTACACGCTCTGATGTCTCTTCCTCTTCTTATAATGACACCCATTCTTATGATCTCATTTAACTTAAATGACCTCCTAAGGCCAGTTCTCCTAATATAGTCACCTTGAAGGTCAGGGCTTTGAATATAAATTTTGGGGCAGGCCATTCAATCCACAGTACTATGTGACCTAGCGAAGTTACTTAACCTTGCTTTGCCTTAGTTTGAATCGAGTTCATAGCATCCGTCTGAGAGGGACTAGATGGTTGGCTCACATAAAGCATCCTGAGCCCAGCACACAGTAAATCCTCAATAAATAACATTTCTTACTTGATTCCATACTTAATTTATACATTTATCAATGACCTTGGTGAGAATAGAATTAGGAGTACACGTGTAGGATCTCTTTGACATTTTTTTAATGCACACTTCCATTTGTTTTTGCATAGCTGGAGGTGACCCTCACTGGCCCTCTAATATTTGGGTAACAGAAGAAACACAACTATTCATTGAAGGGATTTTTAACCTGAGCTCATCATTATTTAAATGTTCAGGAGCTAGCAAAACCTACTGAATTATAATCATGATTATATTATGCCAGAAATCACATTATCCTGCTTCTTTTTGACATTGGGCTTGGTTAATCACCAACATCATTCTCCCACATGAAGAGCGGCCCAGTGCTGACTTATAAGTGTACACACTTTATTACTGCACGAATTCAGCATGGTTATTATTGAGAATGGGCACAGGAGTAAAGGAAAAAGAAAACATCATCTATGTAGCCTGGTGTTTGAAATTAAATGGTAAAGTATCTACAATCAGTTCTTTGTTTTTGAACATTGGCAATACAGATTCATTTTACCGTATTCAGAAGAGGTGAGAGTGGTTTGTATCCTTCTAGTTTTATTGGAATCTTATCCTCCAGGCAGTTTTGATGTATTATCTACATACTGACTATACCTCTGGCTTTGCCCAGGAGTCTCTCTCATGAGGATGATTTTCATCATATTGGCATTCTGCACACAAATTTATCCCATCATAATTTGTCACAGAATCTAAAAATAGGGCTTTGGCTATTAAATCCCCATCTTGCAGGGCCGCCCCTGTGTTTGCTCAGTGCCTATTACACATTCCCTAGCTATGTTTCAATCCATTTTCCTGGCTTCTAGGCAGGGTGAGCCTTGCAATCACCACCCATCACAGGTACTCCCTTCCCCTCCAAGCCGTCCTTCTCCCATGGTCTTATAGGGAATGAAATGGCCACCCAAAAACAGGCTGTTTGCATGCATGTCCCTGTAAGTTTAAGTCTTGGAAGAATAATTAGGCATCCAGACAGAGAAGCCCTCAGTGGAGAAACTGTGAAATAATTGTTAAAAGCTACACATACACACACACACACGCACACACACACACACACACACACACACTCCCACACACTCATTTGGAGAAATAACTTAGGTCAGACAACACCATGGAAGTCAACCATATAGGTGAGGGCTGATCTTCTTTACTCAGTTCTGATTCAAATGCCAGTCTCTTCCGGAAACATCCTCACAGACACAGCCATAAATAATGTCTTATTAGCTACCTAGGTATCCCCAGCACAGTCAAACTGACACACAGAATCACCCATGACAGTGAGGCTGAGGCACACAGATCAATTGAGCTTGGGAACCCAGGATCAGACTGGGCAACATGGCAAAACCCTGTCTCTAGAAAAAAATACAAAAATAAGTGTGGTGGAACATGTCTGTAATCTCAGCTACTCAGGAGGCTGAAGTGGGAGGATCACCTAATCCCGGAGAGGTTGAGGCTACAGTGAGCCAAGTTCCTGCCACTGCACTAAAGCCTGGGCAACAGAGTGAGACCCTTTCTCAAAAAATAAAATAATAGGCCAGGCATGGTGGCTCACACCTGTAATCCCAGCACTTTGGAAGGCTGAGGCAGGCAGATCACCTGAGGTCAGAAATTCAAGACCAGCCTGGCCAACTTGGTGAAACTCTGTCTCTACTAAAAATACAAAAATTAGCCAAGTATGATGGCACCTGCCTGTACTCCCAATTACTTGGGAGTCTGAGGCGGGAGGATTACTTGAACCTGGCAGGCGGAAGTTGCAGTAAGCCAAGATCGTACCACTGCACTCCAGCCTGGGCAACAGAGTAAGACTTCATCTCAAATAAATTAATTAATGAATTAATAAAATAATATGATATAAAACACTTGAGCTAGAACATTACTAACCATTATATCTACTTCTATATTCCTTCCTTACCCCAATATAACTATTTGTTTTTAGCATTCCCTTTCTTTCTTTGAAAAAAATTGAAAAGTGATTTGGGTGAGTGTGGTGGCTCATGCCTATAATCCCAACACTTTGGGAAGCCAATGTGGGAGGATCACTTGAGGCCAGGAGTTTGAGACCAGCCTGGCCAACATGGAGAAGCCCCATCTCTACAAAAAATACAAAGATTAGCCAGGCGTGGTGGCGCAAGCCTGTAAACCCAGCTACTCAGGAGGCTGAGGCAAAGAACCACTTGAACCCAGGAGGAAGAAGCTGCAGTGAACCAAGGTTGTGCCACTTCACTCCAGCCTGGGTGACAGAGTGAGACTCTGTCTGAAAAAAAATGATTTGTATGTATTCCTAAATACTATATTATTCACTTATGCTTATTTTAACTTCATATAAGTAGTATATTTTTATATTTCATGAAATTTGCTTTTTTGTGGAATATTGTTTCTAAGATTCGTCTATATTATACCTTGCACGTGTAAATTACTTATTTTTACTTTGTAAAATTTGACTAGGTGAATATATACCATTGTTCATCAATGGACAGTTGGATTGTTTCCAATTTGTTAAAAATGATACTACTGTCCTAGTTCATTGTGTTGCTATAAAGGAATACCTGAGGCTGGGTAATTTATAAAGAAAAGAGGTTCACTTGGCTCATGGTTCTGCAGGCTGTACAGGAAGCATGGCACCAGCCTCTGGTGAGGGCTTCAGGAAGTGTCCGCTCATGGCAGAAGGGGAAAAGGGAGCAGGTGCACAGAGCTCACATGGCAAGAGAGAAAGGAAGAGAGAGATGAGAGGCAGGTGCCAGGCTCTTTTTAAACAATCAGTTCTCACGGGAAGTAACAGAACGAGAATTTACTCATTACCTTGAGCATAGCACCAAGCACCCTATGACCCAAACACCTTACCTCAAGCCCCACCCCCAACATTGGGGATCAAATTTCAACCTGAGATTTCGAGAGGACAAGTAGCCAAAGTATATCAACTGCTGTGAACATAGCCATACATGTTTCCTGTTGCACATGTCCACGTTTACTAAATATGTTCTGTGATCTAATAGAGTGAGTCCCTACAGTTTGTTCTTCTTCAGGAGTGTTTTGACTCTTGAGTCTTTGTACTTCCTTATGGTGTATTAATGTTTGTCAAATTCATTTTTTTAAAATCTTTAAGAATATTTGGGGGAGAGATCCAAGATGGCTGATTAACAACAGCTCAGGATTGTAGCTCCCAGTGAAAGCGCAGAGAGCGAGTGGATGCCGCACTTTCAGACGAATTTTTGTTGCCCACAGACTGGGAGATTCCCGGCAGAGGAGCCACACGGG
>CAUYLG010075572.1:0-26372 GCA_963573385.1 Cacajao melanocephalus
GCCAAAAGAGTCGCGCTGGCGACCCTTGTGGCTCCTCCGCGGGGAATCTCCCAGTTTGTGTTCCACAGAAATTCGTCTGAAATTGCGGTGTCCACTCGCTCTCTGTGCTTTCACTGGGAGCTAAAATCCTGAGCTGTTGTTGATTGGCCATCTTGGATCTCTCTGCCCGGTAATGAAGTTTTTTCTGTTTCTTAGTTTTCCTTTGGTGGACGCCCCTTCCCCCAGAGCTGGACCTTCCCGGTTCGGCTGTGCTTACTGTGAAACTCTCAGTCCTCAGCGCTACCAATTGCTGTTCTCCTTGTGGGGATGGGACCAGCCGAGCTGGACTCGAAGGGCACCCCGTCCCATCCCGTAAACTCCGCACTGAGAAGCGCCGTGCTGGGGCGCCAGCAAAATAGCCGCGCTGGCCAAAAAAGTCACACTGGCGACCAGTGTGCCTCCTCCGCCAGGAATCTCCCAGTCTGTGGGCAACAAAAATTCATCTGAAAGTGCGACGTCCACTCACTCTCTGCACTTTCACTGGGAGCTACAATCCTGAGCTGTTGTTAATCGGCCATCTTGGATCAATAATTTGGTATTTCAAGTGAGAAATTAATCCATCAAGGCAGGGTCAAGAGGGAGAGAAAAAAACAAATAGATATGTACCTCATATGTATAGAACTTAGAAACTTATTTGATGTTAAGGAAAAGGGTGAAGGAAAGAGCATGTGAGCTGTGTTTTTTTTTTTTTTTTTGAGACGGAGTCTCACTCTGTCACCCAAACTGGAGTGCAATGGCATAATTTTGGTTCACTGCAGCCTCAGCCCTCTGGGTTCAAGCAATTCTCCTGCCTTAGTCTCCCAAGTAGCTGGGATTACAGGCATGCACCACCATGCCTGGCTAATTTTTGTATTTTTAGCAGAAACGAGTTTTTGCCATGTTCGCCAGGCTGGTCTCGAAATCCCGATCTTAAGTGATCCACCCACCTCAGCCTGCCAAAATACTGGGGTTACAGGCATAAGCCAGCGTGCCCAGCCATGTGAGCTTTCAACTGACTGCAATAATAACATCGTTAACAGAAAATAGGAAGAGAAGAAGGTTGGAGAAAAGGAGAAGGTATTTCAGTTTGGGCATTTAGATTTTGAGACTGGAAGTAAATATAGAGGTCAAATGTGAAAATTTAGATTTGGAAGCCATCAATACAGCTGTAGGAGTTTCTAAAATGACTAGGGAGAGAAAGAATAATAAGAGAAGAGCCAGTGACAGAATGTTAAATAATTTCTATATTTAAATAATAGGTAGAGGAAGCTGGTCCCTTAAAGAGACTGAGAATGAGGGATCTGAGAGGTAGGAGGTGAATGAGAATACAAAATCCTAAAAACCAAAGGAACAGGGACTTGGCTTATCCATTATAAAATTACCAGTACTTTTTTTTTTAAGTGCTTAAGAAGACCAGTACTTCTTAAGACAGCAGTCTCAGAACTGTTATGAGGGTGAGCTAAGACTATGAAGGATTCAGTAAAGAGTTACGTTGACTAGGAATAGATTTGTGGTAGCAAATTTAAACTGTGTGTTTCAAATACGTGAAGTCCAAGTACAAGAGGTCTCATGATTTGAATAATCTATGTTGATATCAGTTAAACAAATATGCTCAGATATAAACAGCTTGGTTTAAATTAAAATTTTTACTAATACTTATTTCTTGTTTATTGCCATTAATTCAAAGTTCAGTGCTCTACCTGAATATGGATTCATACTTTACCTTCTGACAGATGTGTATGTGGTGGGGGTGGAGGGAGGCTTCAGATAAAATATAACATTTAAGTGCTAAAAAGACAGTAATTTTTCCCACTCTCAGATAAATGTCTGTTCTTTCACATAGGTATTAATGATAATTATAACCACTTTGACATAGGGTTTACAAAATATTGTATTTTACTAAGATTCACAAGATTCTCAGAAATAACTAGGACACGGATTATTAGCTCTTAAAGTGCAGAGAGGGTAAAGGAACGATAGAACTAGGTCCAGATTTAAGATGTTCTTGAGTCCTAGCCTATAGGCATATGTTATGAGTTGAGGTGGAATGTAGAAAATGTTTATTCTAGTATTTTAAACAGAAAAGGATTTAATTCAGAGGATTAGGTGCTTACAAATACAGTTGGCTCTTCATAGCATGGGTTCCTCATCTGCAGATTGAACCAACCACAGTTTGAAAATATTTGGGAAAAAAAAAACAATAAATAATATAAAAAGAAAAATAATACCAATAAAAATAATACAGTATAACAACTATTTACATAGTATTTACACTGCATTTTTTTTTCCCTTTGAGATGGAGTCTCTCTCTGTTGCCCAGGCTATCGTCTGTGGCGTGATCTTGGCTCACTGCAACCTCTGCCTCCCAGGTTCAAGTGATCCTCCTGCCTCAACCTCCCAAGTAGCTGAGATTACAGGTGTGCACCACCACACTTGGCTAATTTTTGTATTCTAGTAGAGACAGGATTTCATCATGTTGGCCAAGCTGGTCTCGAACTCCTGACCTCAAGTGATCCACCTGCCTCAGCCTCCTAAAGTGCTGGAATTACAGGTGTGAGATACCATGCCTGGCTTGCATTAGGTTTTATAAGTAATCTACAGAAGACTTTAATTAAGTACGCAGGAGGATGTACATAGGCTATATGCAAATGCTATGCCATTTGCCATTTTATGTAAGGGGCTGGAGCATCTGCAGATTTTGTTATTCCTGGGGATCGTGGAACCAATCCCTAACCGGATACTGAGGGACAACTGTAAGTAGAAAAACAGGTTTTAGACTATCTCCTGAAATGACTCCTGGAACAACATGGTAGAGCTGATGATCAGGGTAATCACCGATGAGTTTGTCTCTGAAATTCTCCAGAGAGCAGGAAATCATACTAGGAAGTTGCTGATACTGTTGGAACCATCACTGTACCACTTGATTATCTCTTGACATTCACAAAATTGGTGATTTGGCACTGGCACGTGGGCCTTCAAACCTAAGAATCACAAGAATAGACTCTAGAACACGGCTGCTAAAAGACTCTCCATGAGCTTGCTTGCAAGAAAAGGTCGTCAAAAAAGAAGTAGGAAGATAGCTTCTGCTTCATTTTTTCCCCTTCAGATCTTTCAAGAACAAATCTTATAGATGAAATATAATTATATACAGAACGTAGCTGTGAGGAAGTCTAGCAAATGTGGTTTTTTGCTTTCCTGCTCCTTCAAACAAGGAGGAAGCTGGAACAGAAATTGAGCAAGCCAATCCACATTTGCCACAGCAAACTTATTGTATGTTCATTCAAAATGTTGGCAACATAACGAACAGGCCAGAACCATGTGGCACACCACTAGAAATACTTGCCAGATGGATATCATGACTAATATTCAAGTAAGTTTCCCAGGGTCATAGTTGTAATTGGCAGAGGTAAGATTTAAACCCAGGTCTGACCAGAATGCTTTATTGCCTTTCAATTTGATCAGTAGCTCAGAATCCATCTACTTTTATTTCTGCCTACCCCAACCCCCAAAGCTATGAAGAGGTATTTTTCTAGGAGCCTCTCCTGATTTACCAATCCCAATGAAAAAGAGATGCAGTTTGCCATTCCTAGGGTATGCGGGGCGTCCATGATGGTTTTAGCAATCATCATGTGACTCTAACATTCCTCACTCCTGCCTAAAACCTTCTAGCAGCTATGTTGGCTAGAATTTGGATTTGTGTTGAGTGACAGAAGACTCAAAATAAGTGTGAATTAAACCAGAAAGAAATTTATTTCTCTCATGTAAAACACATTGAGAGGTAAGCAGTCGGGACTAGTTGGGCAGATTCCCTCCCAAAGTTATCAGGCCTTGAGCTCCTTGTATCTTGTTGCTTCATCATCCTCAGCATGTGGCTTTACCATGAAGTCCAAGAGAGGTGCTTGAGTTCTAGCCATCACATTTGCATTCCAGCTGGGAGGGAGGAAGGACAAAAACACTGCAAAGAAGTAGCACCCAAACCTTCTGGTTACATCTGTTTAGTTGAGTATTTGAACTGCAAGGGAAGTTAGCAGATATAGCCTTTTCGTCAGATGGCTATGTGCCCAGCTAAAAATCAAAGACTTTAACAGTAAGGAGGAAGGGGAGAATGCATGCTAGTGGTAAATATTCGCCTCTGCTATAGTAACCTCATTGCATCCTGCCAAGACATTCACTGTGTCTTTTTCATTATATTGCAAAAGTTCAAAATGGCAGGTGTCTCCTTTAGCACCTTGTACAGAGACTGACATATTTTAGGCACTTTATCATCTGTTCAAAAAGAAAGTCCCATTTTTATTTTCTGATGAAATTTTAAGTGATTTAAACATAAATATGATTAGGGTATACCTCTATGAAATGTGCTTGAAAAGCTGTGTGGAAAATTTTGTATTTAAATCTTAGTTCTCCTAATTCATCAGGGTATTTCCAAGGACAGAAGGGAAGGAAAAGGATTCAAGTAATTTGGAGGAAAGTTACAAACTGCAGGTTAATCTAAAAGCACCAAAAATGAAAGAGAATTGTTGAGATAAATGGGAGGTTAAAAAGAACTCCACAAAAATCAAACTCAATTCTACATTTAAAACCAGAATGAAAATTCAGAGAAGCCACCAGATCATTCAACTGCAGTAGGTACAGTGTGAACACGTATCTGAAGTATAGCATAATGGTATGAAGTGGGGTTTGAAATTAAGATAATCCTGGCTCTTCCTGTTATTATCTCTGCTGCCTCCACCAGCTAGTCTCTGAACTAAAATTTGCTCACCTGAAAAATAATATTCTCTAAAAATTGTTACAATGAGGATGTGGGGATATATGCAAACTATTTAACACTGGGTCTAATGCAAAGAAATTATATGTTACAGTAATATCACTCTCATGATACATTTATATGACTTTCTTCTCCTCTCCAAGATTAAGTACTTTTAAAAATCAAATCGTGAAAAATGTAGTCTGTTTCATTCTTTCTTCTTAGCAGATTATAGCAACAGGACTGGCATATATATTTTAAGAATTTCGATTATATAATATTGATAAGTGATCCCATCCATAAGTTTATAAATTATTTAAAAATTCATTTATAACAATGCATGTCAAAATCAATCCGTGCTTCAGATTTAACAAAATACAAAGTTTGGTCTTTTGTCATGCTGTAGGAGCTGAGGCAACTTGCATTTATGATGCGCACCAGTATCTGATTCTTCAGCTCATAGTGGGAGGGAATGCAAGATACCGGTTAACACCGGTAAACTTATACTTAGTTCAGTAGATTTCAAATTCTTACTTCTTTTCTTCTACATAACATGTTATATATATTGTTGGCACTTGCCAAAGAACATATACGTAACTCTTTATGATTTTAAGCCCCTCAAAGGTGGATACAGGATCTTATTCACCTTATCTAGTTATTGAGTTTTTGCAGTGACCACTACTGGTTGCCTCCCTAACAGCAAGTCCCTAGTATCTTCCCTAGGTGATGGAACTCATTTAAGATGAATGACCACATGCTCCAGGAAATAGGCTCCTCTCCTAGCTATAAAGCATTCATTAAAGATCTAAGCTACGTAATTGGCCTTAGGGTGAGCCTTTGACGTGGTTTCATCCAATGAGAGTGTGTGTATGGAGTGCATAATGGAAGATTCTGAGATTTTTTTCTCTCTGATAAAAGGCCATGAGAACTGCTCTTACTACCCTGGTTGGGATGTTATGAGGGTGCAATATCTGAGCTGTGGCAGCCATCTTGTGGCCATGAGGTAATAGACACAGCCAAGCAAAGGTGAAGATGATGAAACCGAAACACAGAAAAACAGGATCTGGTGCCTGTAAACAATGAACCATTGAATGAACCCTTGAACCTCCTATCTCCAATATTAAGCTAAAAGTACATGTCCTTATGGTTTAAGCCAGTGTTGAGTTTTCAGTTACTTGCAACCAAAATCACCTCAGGTGACACAGTATTTTCACCTCCAGAATTTCTTACTGGTTGACTATATGGTTCTTATGTTTACCTGCTCTACATTTTACCCTTTCATGTCATTGAGCACTGAGGAGCCTAACATACTTATTTTATAGTAGGATCTACGTAGTTCATTACTTTCATTTTCTCTTGAGTGATTGCCTTTCTTAGGATTAGTTTCATGTTCTTCAATTTTGATTTGCAGGCTCAGCTTGCATGGGAGCCTTCCTGCTCTTTATCTCTCCCTTCCTAATCCCCACTCTTCTTTACTTTTATAATTGCTTCTACCACCTGTTCAAACTGAGGGCTCCAGATCTGTGGTGATAGTGGCACTATTGATCTATGTAAACAAAGGAGTAGGCTGTTTGACTCAGTATCTGTCTACAATATAAACTGTAGTCCCAGGCACTGGTTATTTTTGCTTCTCAGTTTCAAGAGTGAGGAAACTCTATTCTAGACCCTGGTTTCATTACTTTGCAGGAGCAGACATTTCTGGCTACTTTGGCTTGCTTCCAGACCTATAGCCCAGGTTCTGGCTTACAAATTCATTACACTTGATGTTTGTTATTTCTGATACCTGGAAATGCCTATACTGCTTTTGAACACAGCTGTGCTTTAAAATTTTCTTTTTCTATTCAAAGCTCCAGAAATATACTTACCTAGGTACTCCATTGCCTAACATTTAAAAATAAACATTATGTGAAGGAGAAAAAGATGGCTTTTTGGACAACATAAAGTTCTATGCCATGCACCATTCATTAGTAATAATCGTTAAGTGAACAGCAGAGTTTCAATGAGTGAAAAAAGATCTGTGTATTCTTCTGGATTAATAGCACAAAGCAGATCAGCAGCACTGTTCTGCCTTCTGCTGATTTGTATTCACTCCCCAAAGTTCATGACATCAAAGGAAGAATAACATTGGGTCTGTTTACAAAATGTGATGCCTATATAAAATATGTCCCATAAAACACCTTCAGATCCAGTCAGTTTAATATAAAATGTTTTTAATTGTTTTTGAAAACATTTAAAAAACAATTTTTAAGCACTTTTAATAAAAAAAGAACTGAAATGCTACTGCAATATTCAACTACCGTAGTTTCAGCAGGTACAACAGACAACAAAACACTGGGGAAATCTGACTTTTTGCACTAAATGAAACATGAAACAGGGCTTGTTTTTGTCATTTATCGTGTAGTAAAGCACATTATAGTACAAGACTATTATATGAACCTCAGATGCACTGCACAAAAAAACACTTTCCTTCTTTTCAGTTCAAAAGTCAGTGCTTATTGCAATTATATGCAAAATTATTTACTTCATGAAGTCTTATGATAAACAGTATGTAAAATGTTTTAAACATCAAAACAATAAAAAATAATCTGGAACAGAACATGTTCAACAATAACTAAGCAGAATTAGTAAACATAAAGTAAATAACCTGTGAATAACTACGCTTGCCTGGTTAACACTGAACCAGTTTCAATACAGCAAAGAAAAAAAAGAGTGGTTACAGGAATCCTAGTACTGTACAAGATAAGTCAATAACACTCATGCACATTTTGTGATCATGTATTAACATGGTGAAGCAAACTAAACTTAATTCTTCCTGCTGTAATATTCTCATGTAAGAGAATAATAGAAATATCTCATTGAGATCAATGCACATTGCTACATAAGACAATTTTATCTGTCACTTTGATGACATTTTGTCTTTTCATAATGAAACACATTTAAAAAGTTTAATCTGTGGACTGTATTAGTTGCATTTATCCTAAGAGATGTGCCTACCACAGGTTCAACAAATTTAGTGCAATATAGGAACCCCAGAAAGTTTGCTGGACGAATTCAACCAAATTTAAAGAGTTTGCTGCAATACTGTACAGGGGGTTAAAAATCCTCCAGTCTTTAGATTTTTATCAAAAAAGATTTCCATTATTTTTATATTAGTAGGAAGCTAATAATGTAAACAACGGATTAGAATGGCCTCAAAATCTCCTTTTCAGAGTATCTCATAGAGAAAGGCTCCCATCATTTGTTAGAAGAAATCACACAATTTCCTTTGGGCGTTGCATACTTTGGTGTGCAGTAGTGCTCTGTCTCAATGTACAGTGAAGAAATAACCAGCATCAAGAAAAAAGTACCTAACAAATCATTAAATCAAGATAACAGCAAACACACACAAATGCCAATAACTAAGACATACCAATTTATAAACCTCTGCGCCAACTCTAGCACCATTTATTTATCAAAATATGTTAATACTCTACCTTGCAAATTTATTGAACAACAAAACCTTAGTAAATTAAACTCTTCAGCACATTTGCTAAATATTCATTGATTGTAGTCTTCTGACTGGCTTACTAAGATAAAGGAAAGCTTAGCTAGGTTCAAGGTAGCATAGCAAACGGTTTCGTGTTAGCTTTAAAAACAACGGCAATTTAAAAATCTTTTTGAAAGTGATCTTGATACTCACTTAAATGGAGCTTTCAACCAGTGAGTAGATTTGTGTCAATATGCAACTGATAAATAATTATTCACAAAAAAAATGGGAGCCATAGAAAGAAACATTTTAAAACAAATCCTGAGTTCTTCATCTGCAATTGTGGTTATCACAATAAATAAATAAAGCAAGTAATAAAATGCTCCTCTTCTTCAAGTACTATTGATATCCCCTTTGTTTCATCAGAGATACAAAGATATGTGGCTTCAGACCTTACGTGGTGAAATGTTTTTTGCTGTTTTTTATGTTATCCTCCTTCCTGCTTGTTTTTCAAAGGGATCCTATGATCAAACTATGTTACTAATTCAGGAGGAGTGAAGGAGTCAGTCACTCAACTGAAGAGGAAAAAATTGATTACTGAGATATATTTTAATGAAAAATTTCAAAATAAATCTCAATTAGAATCTCAGTAAGTACATGCAGCCAATGTGATGAAACAAAGAGAATGCTTTTGTTTTCCTTCTCATTCCCTTACCTCAACTAACAAAACATAAAGCATTTTTTCTAACATGCTTGTATTTATTGTATTACAAATGTCGAGTTACATTTACTTGTTTTGTATGTGTGTGCCTGCACATCCATGTGTGCTAGCTCCGTATTAAAATCAACACTTACAAATAATATTAATGCAGGGTCACAAATATAAATGGCTACTTGTTTTTTTTCTCTTAAAAATTTTAGTGCAGCTTTGCTTTCCTTAAAGTAATATTTAATTTTCCATTATTTTCTCCTATTTAAGCCCTTCATCATGGGTGTATAAATGGTACTGAAGCCCCAGAAAGTCCTACAGAGATTTTCATCCTACAGTAGCTCTATGCTTCAAGCCTAAATATTTATAATAACCTGAATATTATCCCTGTTTCAAGGAAGACCTTCTTGTCTACAGTTCACCTTAGCTATGATTTTATATCTAAAAGATAATGCCAACAACAAAATAGCCTATATCTAAAATTGACGGTTTATTCTGAGTTCTGTGCAGATCAACTGATGAATTGAAATCAACTTATACAAAATAAAAATTGACTGCTCTTGTAACAGCTGGATAGTCAATTGTTTACTAGCAAAGAATGTGATTAAATGGGGCACATTATAAAATTTAAAACCTAATACTTGTTCTCCTACGGACTACTGTCTTTAGACACTTGTTAAGAACTGAGGCAAGTCTAACCATTTCCTACTGAAGAAGAAACCACTTCTGCAGCAAACGCTTTTAAAATGTCACAATTAATAGTATTTCTGCTGCGGGAGGCACTTCCATTAAGACAAATACAATACATATGTCTTTAGATACAGTGTGCTACATATTATAAAACACAATTTAACCCAACATTTCAACAGTAGGATGGTCCTTGCTTTCTATCCATTCAAAACCTGATGAAGTCATGGAATTCATGGATTCATTGCAAATTTGTTGAAATAATGGATCATTCTTTAATTCTTCCAGTGTAGCTTCATCATCTTGTCCCTGCTGACGACCTGGATCAAACAGTAGATTTGGGTCTAAAGTGTTCAAATCATTGATACTGCCTGAGAGCTCAGAAGACAACCTGATATCGCTAGAGAAATCAGATGCAGTATTAGTGAGATCAGATGCTACTTGACCTACCAGCTGCTGGTTGGGTTGCAAGCTGTCTCCACTCAACAGGTCTTTAACAGTGCTATTGAAATCTAACTGTTGCTCTCCAATTTCTGATTGTGCTTGATTATCTCCAGGAGAAAAGTTGATCTGATCGGTGCTATTACTTTTGGTGAGGTAAGATGGTGTCTGGAATTCATAAACAGAAGTGCTGGAATCGATCATATTTTGTGGGTTGGCACTAGGAAAAACAGTAGAAGGTTCCAAAATCTGAGTGAGATTCATCCGGGCCGTATAATTAGAGGGCAGGTTGTTCATTCCCAAACCTCTCACTGCATCATCATTGTCAGAATCAAGTTTACTCAACAAAACATTGGTTATTTTTTTACTGTTTGCTTGCTTCTGAAGAGCGTTTGGGAAGGCTGTCTGCATCATGACTGTTAATGGAACCGATTGGCTTCTTTGAGCTATGTTGTTGGCACATGTGTCTGTGTGAACATTTGTGAAAACATGAACTTCTGGGGTTACTGGACTTCCAAAGGGGGTCACATTAGATCGTGGGATATTAGATACTGGATAGAGGGTGCTTCCACTAAGATTACGTTGGCGATGAACAGCAGGGCTCACACTCCGGCATCTGAAGTTGCTGCTGGCAGATGAATTAGTTCCTTTATTATCAAGAGGGGCAGGGACTGCAAAACCCTCCTGTTTGTTGGTGTTATTTACAGTGGCACCTTGATGCTGCACAGGAGAGACAGGAGTCAAACGACCAAAATGAGTGTCATGATGTCTGGACTGAGACTGATAAGACTGTCCAGGCACAGCAAAAGCATGAGGTTTCCTGAAACGGTCTTCCACTAGTTCCTGATAGCTTGGGAGAATGCCGTGGCCAGAAACTGATGAATTACCAACCCCACTATACCCATTATTCATCCATTCAAGCTTTGTTTTGTCAGGGTGTGTGGCCATGGGTCTTTGCATCGGTTTCACAGGACTACTTGAGACAATGCTGGCATCATGATATGCCATACTGGAGCTTATTGGAGTGAATGCAAATGGATTCCTGCATTCAACAGGGCTGGGAGGGACACTACTGCTGCAGTTAGAATGTGGAGTACCAATGGGTGTATGTCGGCTACTTCCTAAAGCACTATCCACAGGTGTAGTCTGGGCTAGCCTGGAGCAAGGGCTCTCCCGTGATAGACTCTGAGATCCAGCAATCATTTCAGATGTTGGGGTTGGGGTTGGAGTAGGAGTAGGTGTGGGTGTGGGTGTGGGTGTGGGTGTGTGGATTGGAGTGCCATTGCTATGGATTGGATGATAGAAGTGGGTGCTGGAGGTGTGAGATGACATTGGAGCTCCTGGAGTTACCGACTGACTCTGAAGGGTCATTCCCAAACAGTTGCCATAGGAATGCGAATTGTTCATCGACATTTGCTGCTCCATAAGCACTAGCTCTTCCACAATACTATCTTGTGTAAGTTCATCATCAAAAGGAAAGTAGCTTTCATTTGTCTGGGAAACAGAAGGCTCAAACTCCTTCAGTTCAGATTGCAGAGGTAACTGATCTGAAGAATGTGCTTGTATTTGATTCAAAGAAGATTCTTGTATCTGGGTATGTAGCTGCTGGCTATATGTGTCCTGTGGCATTCCTTCTAATTCCCAAACGGATTTTTCTAAGTCATTGATATCAGAGTGCTCAGGAATTGTCATAACACTGATATCTTGCTGTTGTTCACAACTGGCAGATATAAACTCAGAATCCTTAGTGATTTGTTGCCATCCATTTGGATTAAAGCTGCCAACTGACTTTGAATCACTGTCCAAGAGAAAGACACTTCCTTCAAGTTTTACTTTTATATCTGGAGATGATGATGGAGTTGTTGGCTGTTCCAAAGCTGAATCACTGACAACAAGGGCAGGAGAATTCAAGGGTTGATTTGCTCCTATGTGTGAATTGACAGTTACTGATACCTTGCTAGGAGTCTGAGCACCTGCTGTTGAATCTTCTGTTTTCCCTGAATGTGGAACCTTTTGGTCCTTCTTAACACTGCCTTGTTTCTGTCCTTCCATGGTAGCTGCTGAATGCTGTTCCACAATTGGTTTCTTTACAGGAGGCACCGGGATCTCTTGCAATGTAGAAGACAGTCGTTTTCTTGGGCTTTTAGTGCATAATTTAGGGTCTTTATTGATTGAGTCACCATTAGATGGTGAGCTGGTGCTGGTGAAAGTTAAGTTCTGAGAAGCAACTGATAGAGTGACAGTGCTTTGATTATTGCCTGTTGATGTGCCTGGCAGAATTTCATTACAGCGACTTTTACATTTGGTCGTCTGGTCACAGACCTTAGTTGCTTTTATTTCAGTGACACCTTCATTTGAAGGTTTCTGCAGTGCTCCATCTGTATTACTTTTCTGCCCCAAAAGGGCACTAGGTGTTGGGGGAGCTTTAGCCCCATCAGAGTTGTCTTGGCACTGTACAGGATGCTCATCTGATGATGTTTCAGGTTCCACTTTGACTTCAACAGCAGATGTTCCCCCTGAACTGCTGGTCCTGGACCCAGGAGACTGAAGTGATACGACAGAACCATTCTTGATCTGTGGAATACTCCTTGATTCTTCTGTTGTTCCTGTAGCACTGCTGACTGAGGCAGAATGTTTAAGAGGGGTGTTACTGTTGCTGGGTGTGAGGGATATTGTTGTCATTTTCACCACATTTAGAGAACTCATGTGTGAAGCGGGTACAACAGCAGTTTTGATGGGACTACTAGTAAAGAGGACAGTAGTTGGAGAGCGAATGGTGAGTGCACTGGTGTTGGCTGGTTTGGGTAAGATCTGCGGGTAACGGTGCCGGGCAGAACGATCTCCACCAGGACTGGCTGGAACGTTCTGGGGAGTCTTTGGTGCCTGCTTCACAGACTGCATGTGTTGAGTGACCACCTGTACATTGAGGGGAAGAACTTTGCCGTCAGAGGAAGTCATTGGACTCGGTGAAGTTACCAATTGCCTAGTCCGCTGGACCTGTTAAAAGATAGCAAAAAGTCAGATTTAACAGGTCTAGGTTATAAATAGTAATTCATGTATCTGTATATACGTTTAAGGCATTCATTAAATGTTAATGTTAAAAAGAACTCTCTTCCTGTGTTAGAAGAGAGTTCTTCTAGACCAGGTTCTACACAACCAGACACACAAATATAACAAATGCAACCATAATGCACTGTAAATAAAAAATAGGTAAGAGGCTGGGTGCAGTGGCTCTCACCCATAATCCTGTCACTTTGGGAGGCTGAGGTGGTTGGATCACCTGAGGTCAGGAGTTCAAGACCAGCCTGGCCAACATGGTGAAACCCCATCTGTACTAAAAATAGAAAAATTAGCTGGGTAGCACGTGCTGCCAGGCGCCTGTAATCCTAGCTACTCAGGAGGCTGAGACAGGAGAATTGATTGAACCTGGGAGGCGGAGGTTGCAGTGAGCCAAGACTGCACACTGCACTCCAGCCTGGGTGACAGAGCAACACTCTGTCTAAAAAAAAAAAAAAGTAAGAAGAACATTAAATCACTTTTCAGCTAACAAGATGAAAAGCTTCACAAGTGTGATGAATATTTGCTGAAACAATGATTTAAGGGGGTTATAGGAAGAAGACATAAAATCTTGAAAAACAACTATAAAGGTTACCTACCAGAATCTATGCTAAGATGGCTCACTGAGGGGAAACTGTCTTATAAATGTGTCTACCTTAAACGTCTGTAACTAAACCACTGCATATAAGATAAAAGTAGGATGTACATCAGTTTGCCTTAGTGAATAGTGCGGTTACCAGGTATTTCATGTTTTAATGACATGATGATAATAGGAAAAAGGAAAACAAGATAAAATATCTCTTAAATATTATTATCAATAACATAAAGTACCAACTTACTATGGCATGATGTACTCTCATTTTAAAAGTCCCTTCATCATAACCTCAGTTGTGTGAGATAGGAAAAAAGAAGACTATTAACCTCTATTTGTAGATAAGGAAACAAACTAGCTAGCTAAAGAACTTGGCCAAGGTTCTAGTTCTGTATCTGGCAAGCCACAGACAGGCCTACATTTAAGTGTTATCAGTACATATTACAATTTTGCCCCATCTGAATGTTAAAAAGAAAAGCGTTTAAATAAAAAGTTTACAATTAAATTATCTTGGCTTGGCTGGATGTGGTAGCTCACCCTTGTAATCCCAGCACTTTGGAAGGCCAAGGTGGGTGGATCACTTGAGGTCATGAGTTCAGGACCAGCCTGGCCAACTAAAAATACAAAATACAAAAATTAGCTAGGTGTGGTGGCAGGTGCCTATAATCCCAGTTACTTGGGAGGCTAAGGCAGAAGAATGTTTTGAACCCAGGAGGTAGAGGCTGCAGTAAGCCGAGACTGCAATACTGTACTCCAGCCTGGGTGACAGAGCAGACTCTGTCTAAAAAAAAAAAAAAAAAAAAATTATCTTGGCCTGGCCAGGGATGAAACAACTCTGAAAATGAGAAAATGACTCACTCTTACATAAAGCTCTGAGTGGTTATGTGCATACTTTGTATGTCTTGGATCTTACTATTTTCAATAATGTTTCATAGCTCACTTTGTAATCAACAGCATACATCCTGAATAAGAGACAACCAACTGAAGGGGAATCTGCCTGTGGTCACAAAAGCAGTCTGTGGCTACATCTATACTTGCCTTCTTTTCATCTGCTACTTTTTTGTTTGTCTGTTTGTTTGTAGAAAGTCATTTATTTAGGGAGAGAAACAGGAGAAGGAGAGAGAAACAGCTAACTCTCACACTGAGTGAGAGAATCCAGAAAGATGGAATCCAGGAGAGAAAAGCAGCTTCCTCAGAGTGGAAGGGAATACAGAGAGATGGAGTTTAGGAGGAGAAGACAGGCTTCCACGAGAGTGTGTGGAAGGGGACTCCAGAGGGGAAATCCAGGAGAGAGAAAAACAGCTTCCATGAAGGGGGTGTTCGTGGAAGGGGATCCAAACATGGAGTCCCTCATCTGCCACTTTTAAGTAAACAATTGATTTCTCACCATCCCAATAAGGCCAAATACTATTTAATTATATTACCGGAATAGGACTAGGGACAGCTGCCACAACGATACCAATAGGTTGAGGAGAAAGGATTGAAGGATTTCCATTAGGAATATTAGTTACTCCATTGCTTGTAGCACTTTCTGATTTTTTTGCTGAGGATTCTCCTGGCAAAGGGGATTGTAGTTTCTGCTCTTGCTGCTTCTTTTGGATTTTCCGTTGCAACTGCTGTTTAGCATCAATTGGAGACGGCAAAGTCTTCACTTGAGGCTGAAAGGAATTACTTTCAGCTGTTGGTATAAAAGCAGAAGGCTGGGTAATTCCTTTAATTCCTGAAAATAAACAGAAAGGAAAGCTAAAATAAATACTCTCCTTTATAGAATGCAGGTTCCTTTGAATTTCTTTGAAAATGTAGCCATCTACTGGACAAAGCAACCAAAACAGCAAATTTGAACTCACAATTTCTTTATAAAGCATAAGTATTAGACTTTGAATTTATAAACAATTGTTAATATAGCTTTGTCATCTTACAATATGGTTCAACTAAGGTGACAGTTTCAGTTAAATCAACAACAGGATTTAAAAAACATAAATGAGAAGAAGCTAAGATAAATGCCAACACAGCATTTTTACATTTTCTCAAAGGTCAGTAAATTTCCCTCCTCCCATTTCTAATCAGAAAGAAGTTAATGCATTTTTGTGATTTTAATATTTAGCCCACGAGGGGCATTCAGTAATTCAATAAATATTTGCTGAAGCCACTCCACATCTTGGAAAAAAATTGTATGCAGAGAACAAGTTTTTAATCCTACCAGAAATTCATGGAAATAGGCACTATTATTTTATTGCTACTATACAATTATTCCAGTATGACCTAGAATAAATTAAGAAGCAGAATTTCTTAATAAGACTAAGGTTAAGATATTCCCAAAAAGTGTCACTGAGAAAACCTTTAAAACAGTAGTAAGATAAAAGTTAAAAAAAAAGTCGACAAAATAAGGAAATTATAAATTTTAAGAAAAATTATATAAAAATTTTAAAAAGCTCTTTTCAGATTTAGGGCGTGGCATCGAGATCATTAGAAAGTAAGTTGTGGGCAGTAAAAACAATGATGAGAAGAAAGGGGAGGAACAACTATCCTGCTGGTACACCTTGCCCCTTCTTTTCTTTTCCCCATCCCAATGTCTGCTTTTCAGCATTCCGGTTAACAACAACAACTTGATGTGGGGAGCAGGAAATAGAGAGTGAAGAGACTATAACTCTCTCCCCACACTCAATAATGATGAGGATCTGTTGAACACCTAACCTCTTTTTAAAAAAATCACGATTTTTCCTCTCAAATCCAACTCCAATTGTTTTGCCCCTCCTGGGCCCAGAGCCTCAGCTCTGGCTTCTCAGCACCTGCACCCCAGAGAGCCTCTGCCAATGGCTCACAGCTTGGCTGTCTTATCCTTCCTGCCAGGATTTTTAGACAGGAATGAGTTCCAAGCAGCTGACTTACAAAGGGACATTTGTAACACAACCTGTTCTTAATATGGAGACTATAAAAAACCAAATTCACCTTCAAAGGATGGAAATTAGTCTACTATCAAAGGTCTTTCTGAAAAATGTAGTAAGGGCTGAGATTAAAATTTTAAGAGACATTCTAAAAATGTTTTGCGTAATGATACAGTTGGTAAAGTGTTTATCTTCTCAGGCTGATTGCTTTCAAAAAGGGAAAAGAAAACCGTTCTTTATATATGTAACTTTTAGTACTTTTGTTAAAAAAAAAACCGTTATTTACACTTATATCTTAAAAATTAATTCATTTAGTTCATTCAACATTTTCCTCAGTTAGACTTTGTGAATGTTGTGAGAAATAGGGAAGAGATGTTTCTGTTCCCCATGATACCTCCTAAATCCTCCTCTGTTGAAGTGCTCTTCTAGGTGTTGGCTGGGTAGGAGAGAACAGAGCAAATTGAAGGGTTCACTCCTTTTAAAGCTCATTCTACCATGTGACATTATGATACAATTGAGTGAACCTGGGCTTTGGAGACAGACAAATTAGGATTCAAATCCTGGCTCCACTACTTATATGCTCATTGATGACCTCCCCAAGTCTATAAATTGGGAATAAATATCACCTATCTCACAGGACTGCTGGGGGAATTAAATGAGGTAACATATATGAGCTGTTTAGCTTGATAAGGCTGGTCAAGCATTCTCCTGCTTGTAAGTGTAATGAATAAGCAGATTTAGGTCATACAGTTTACATGTAGACAGGAAAAACTATGACACATTTTTTTCTGAAATGCATCTTCAATTGATCACAGAATGAGAGGTTATATACACCCCCCCCACCACATACTAAATGTAAACTAGAAGAAACGGAGTCATTATTAATGTGTAAAAAATACTAAAAAAAGAAGTGAAGTTAATTAAGAGACTACAATTCTGGCCAGGATAAATCTATTGTAGGTTTAAAAATATTTAGAATTAACACTTAGAGGGACTGTCCTTGGAAAAATAAGTCTCAGATCACTGTATCACTCTATTTTTAATAGAAATCACAATTTTCTAGAATGATAATTTATTCACTCTACTTTAGGTTTATAAGGTATAACTGAAATAAGATATTTTTAAAAATTCATCAGAACTGATATTTTACATAACTATTAATTTAGGAAGAAATCATTCTAACAAGACTGTCATTTCCCAAAACTGTTGATTCCAAAAATTCCTCTTTTAATAAAAATAGTCATATGAATGCATATTAAAAAATATCACTCTTGTTATAGTAAGACTTCTTACATTTTTTTTTTTTAAACCAAGTTACCTGTCACAGTATCTAAAGAAAATTTTATTTATAAGCATTAGTTTCTGGAATAGGAACTGAACAAGTAATTTTAAAATTGAATCTTATTTTACATCTTTTATTAACTTAGATACACATATACATATATGTACACATAAAAGTACATATAAACACATTCTATAAATGTAAAAATAGAAATATTAATAACATAGCAGCTGGGGAATCTACAGTTTCATATGCCAGCAAAGCAATATACAGAAACATAGCATTAAGCTATGTTACAATGAAAGGATTATTATTTTGTTGGCTTAACAAACCCATCTGAATTTAGTGTTAAGTGGAGTAAGAATGAACTCATAGAAGTATTAAAGATGAAGTTCTTTGATCTAACTCTTCTTCTGCTACCAGTTCTGACTACAACAAGACCTCTGTCCGTTTTTAGCTTGTTTACAGTAATGTTGTACCTGCTGGTGCTGCTGCCATTACAGTTAGAGCTGCCATTGACTTGGTGCCTATATAGTGACTTTTTACAAGGAAGCGGGCTAATTCCAAGATGGTGTCAAATGGTTGGCTTAACACTTTCTGGGCCCACTCACATACAAGACGGCAAGCAGAAGAGATAACTTCTTCGTCAATATTTTGAAGCTGCCCAGAAGGTTCGGCTCCTTCCAACTAAGCAAAGAAAAAACAAAAAGTTAACTTGTAAAATACCAGAGAAATTAAATCGAAGCACGTTGAAGATAGGTATTCTTAATTAGAAGATACAATCTAAATCTATGGGTTAAAGCAGTATGAACTGCAACTAAGAGACTCATACCCACTAGGGCACAGCAGTCAGCAGCCTTGAGAATATAACATTTTAAATAGTTTCTAAACATACATGAAGACTGATAGATATTTTGAATCTTCCTAAAATAAATAAAACTATGCCAATAGCCATATATTTTTTCTAAAAAATTCCTATAAAACATACTACACTATGACTGACTTTTTCCTCTTTACTACAATACACACACACACACACACACTCCAAAATATATTAAGGAAATACGAGAAATCAGTAACTTCTAAACTTTGTTCCCCCAAATTTCATGTTGACGTTTCAGCCACTGTGGGACAGATATATACATATTTTTTGCTTATTTAAATTGTAAACGGCACAGTCCCTGGTCTTAACCAAATGCGACTTTGCAGGATACATTTCAATGTTGATATAAGGGGACAATTTTACTTATTAAAAAGAAAAGGCTGAATTCTTACCCCATCTCCAGTTTTGTGAAAGTCAAGGTTGGGCAGTGTTGGCATATGAACAAAAGCTTTTTTTCTTAGTCCACTGTAGCAATATGTAATAAACAGTTAAGATCTAAATATTTGAAATTAAATGAATTTCTTATACAGATAGCACTTTAGAATTAACCATATATGAAATGAGAATAAAATCAACATGAGATAACATCTACTTTCTGAATTCTTCAGTAAGAATAACCTTAATATTAAAAACTTGGGACACTTGTACTCTTTTGAAACTGAAATACCCTTTTAGAATATTAAATACTACTATCTTAAATGAAAGGATTCTCATCTGTTATAAATTTTATGAATAAATGTTCCTAATATGCTGTGCCAGCCACCAGTAACAAACAGGTCAGAAGGAAAGGAATAGCCAGATGGAAACCTGGCACAGGGAAGGGAAACTTTAGCCCAGGGCACTGGGACAAAAACAACTCTTAAGAGTGTCACAAGGGCTTTAACCTTTTCGTTTCCCTTTTTCCACTGAAACATACAGGATTATCGCCTATAACATGCCAAAGACTCATCAAAACATTTTTGTTTGCATTTGGGAAGCAAGAATAGGTCATGCAACAAGTGGTTAGAGAACACCTAGAACCATTTTAGAAAAGTAAGTTTCTTCCCTTCCCCTTGTTCTCATCTCCTCCATAGTGGTTTATTTTATGCTCTGAAAAAAAGAACAAGAACTACGGAAGGAGAAAATGAATGTAATCCTAATATGATACAGAGATCCTCTATTTTACAATCTTCTTCTAAGAGGAGAAAGAACTATAATGAATTCTTAATTTTAACTTCCTTACTTCTGTTTTCTCCTAAGTATTCCTCCATCACAAGAAGGACCTTTTCTATACTCTGGCTGTAATTTTAATACAGGCTTTAAATGGATGGCTGAAAAATATTTGTACTGAAAGAGTAGTGTTTCCGTTAGAGTTCCATGAGAAAATTTTTTAAGTTTTTCTTTTTTTGCCAAAGAGATCCCATATGTTTCTAAACTGAAAGAAGAAAAGAACATAAACTAGCATCTTTCTCAATTTTCATTCATATAATTGCTGAACATATGGCAGGCCTCAAAACTTCTTACTGTTAAAACAAAGGAGATCAGACCATTAATAACACTTTTCATTGACAGAGTACGGTAAAATCAATCATAATCTTAATATATGAATAAACCATTATTTGCTATTTCTCTCACAGTGTCATAAATACCTGTGAAAGTTACATCTGCAATTCTACTAAATGCTTTTGGGTTACTTTTATTTGTTAATTTATTTCTAAATAAAGTTGCCAGTTGAACTATAACAGATGTTCTTATAACAACTGAGAACACAGAGATATTAATAAAACCATTCTGGTAAAGGATATTTAGATTTGCCTCTTGTGCCCAAACGACGTGCCTTCATATTTGGAAAGACATTTTTCATGATCTTTCCAAAATCAGCAGCACTTAATGGATGGTAACCAAGATTGTCACAATAGCTCCTGCAAAAGAAGGAAGGGCCAATTTAGATAGAATTCAGAATTATATCACAGGGAGTGCTATTTCAATATAATTTGATCCTTTTGACAAAGCAAAGCAAAGGATCTTTCCAGTCATTTACCACAACGTCTACGATCTTCAGTCTTTGGCGATGCATATTAACTCAGGTTTAGTTAACTGGCTTCACCCTCAGGATATATAGTCATGCTTTCAATAACATTCACAAATCTTGCAGTAAGTTATAATGTTGGTACAAAGTTTTCCAATTACAATGCCAACCAGCACTCATAAATGAACATATCCAGCTCCACCAGTCGGGCTGTAAGTTTCCCCATATCTATCAGGCTTACATACTGGGATAATTTCCAATATACATACCATGCACATCAGACAGAGATAACACTACGAGATGGTTTAAAATTTAGAAATGATATGTTTGAACTAAAAGGAACCCTAGGAATACACCAACACTCTCATTTTACTGATAAGAGAAAAAAAAAGAGGCACAGGGAGAAGTTCCAAAGGTCCTACTGTTCCTCCTTCTATGCCCACCAGCCCTAGTACTGCCAGGAAAAAATGTTACTTTGTAAGTCAGTAACTTCAAGTGAGATCAAGAGACACACCAAGTCTTAACCACTACTGGAATCAGGTGTTCTGTTTTTCTCTGGAGCTGCTAGTCATAAGTAAAGTGTCAGTCCTCTACCAGTTCAGCAGCAGACCAAGGCCACACCTCATTCCGGCCACCAAGGCCTTTGGGAGAACCACTACCTGTGAAATATGAATGAAGAGGAAGCCAGAGGAATTCCCTGTGTCTTCGCCTCACCTCTCATTTAGCATCAATCAGGACAGCTTCTTGGTGAAGTCAGGCGGAAAAGAAACAAAAACTGGGACACACGGTGGGCAGGGTGTAACGGAAATCAGGACTTGGGTCTTTTTGTAGATTGCTGAATGTCCTGACAACATCCCTCAAGTGACCTAAGCTCAAGAAATTAAGTTGGGAGAGACTCAAGAGGAGGTAAAGACCCCTGGGAGCCTTAATACAAAAAGAATAGGTGTAGGTCTGGAGACAATGGTATTTCCCTTGTCTGTCCCTTCCCTATTCCCAAAACAAATCCTGCATACCACTGGGGGTTAAAAGGGAAGGAGTAGCCCAGCAAACACATCACCAACAATGCTGAAGAGCAGGAAGAGAAAGGGAACTAACGTGTACTGAAAGTATCCTATACGCCTCATATTTAAATTGAGACTTTAAATACTTAAATTTGATACTTTGAGGGCTCGGGGGTCTTGCAAGGTTTAAGGTACAAAGTGAAGCGGTAACTATTTTTGAGTGCTAACAATGAAAATGAGTTGCATCAAATCAACAATTTCAGAAGCAAGTTAAATTAGTTCTTTATGGTTCAAATCAGCACAAAAAGAAAATTAGAAAAACTATCATAAACATTAAAGAAACAAAAGACCCAAAAAAAAAAAAAAAAGTAAAGAAGAAACATTGCCCCCCTGGCTCCTAAGATAGCACTGGCAGAGATGGGATTAAAAAACTGAAATCAAATAAAGAGAAGCAGTGTAATGAGACATTTCAGAGATAAGGTATCTGTTCTGTTCTCCCTCGGTGTTTCAGATTTTGATTTTTTTTCATTACATTAGTATACCAACATTTTTTACTTTGACAGAAGCTGGGTAGGAGAAAGGCTGGCAAAAGAAGTAATGTTAAGTATCGTTGACTTAAAGAAATAAAGTGAGCAAAATTAATATAGCGAGTTTATCTGGGTCAAGGTTGAGGACTGCAGGCTGGGAAATGCTGAGAAGTGCTCCAGAGAAGAAAGGAGAGGCTCATGTTTCTTAAAGAAAACAGGACAAATTAGGAGAGGGGGCAATTATAAAAATTATTTGTCAGGAATTCTCACTGGTGTACAGAAATAAGTGATTAGTAATTGGCTCCACATTGTTGAACTATAGGGTATGAGTTATGGTGCCCCACATCTGGCATTGTTAGGTTAATTTATGGCTACTTGGTATAAAGTCCATACAGCAGGCAGATTACTTAGCTCAAGAAAGGGAGTGAAACATGACTACTTTCACATTTTAATGCCCCACTGGGCCTGACAATTTAAAAGAGCTCACGTTCCTCAGATACAAAGCTTCTTGTCTTTCTCAGTATCAAGATGACCAATGCCAAATTTGTTTTTCAAATACAATTTATATTGTGTGGTTATTTCACAAAATCATCCAATTCCATCTGGTTTTTGATACTTATTCTACTTTTTGGAAGGATAAATTACAACAACCTCATTGTCCAATACTCTGGTGGATAAATATTAAAAGTACTTTATAGACATATAAATAGCTGAAATTATTGCTCCTGAATCATGTCAGAAAACTGCCTATGATTCAAAATTTTATGCTTTGGTAACTCATGTCAAAGAGAAAATAAAGAAGGTGTCAATGTAAAAACAAAAACAATACCTAGAATAGGTTCTCAATTTCTTTAATTTTGTGAAATGTTAGAATTGGAAAAAAAATCAAGAAGTTGTATCATTCAACTTCCTGCCAGATGGAGAAATGGTCATACTCCTAAAGGATGGGTTACTTCAACACCAACACTTCTCTGATGGGGAGGACTCTTTATTGTGAGGTGGTCTATCCAATTTTCAGTGGTTGTAATTTTTAAAGAAAAAGAATTCCAATAGGGTCCCTTTCCCCGTTAAGAAGAATCTAGATATTCAATGATTCTTGAAAAAGTCGAAGTTAGTAAGCATTTACATATTTATTCATAATTTTGTGCTATATAATAAACCATAGGTAATTCCAGGCCATGTGGAGATCTGGATTAGTTTACATCTTATTTTCCTGCTTTATAACTTTAACTGCAGATTTACCAAGCAAGATATGGTGTCAATTAACTCTTAACTCAGCGGCAGATGATACTTATGCGAGACTCCAAAAAGGGTGAGGAACAGAGAATGCTCTGTTCACACACTCACTAACACACTGATGTCATTTTAAAAATGAGATCATTGTTTTTTTTTCTTGCTCCTATTTAAAAGTATGTTTTCAAGCCTGAAATTAAACCTAATATTCAATAGCACTATGAACACATCACTCAAAATTCATGGTAACAATTCAGTCTTTAATACTCATGCCATTTACAAATTTAATTATACAAGTTAAAGGTAAACATTGTTTAATGGTATAAAATTATAAACAATGAATCACAACAGACTTATGGCAAAATATACTCATGGGATACCTAACCATACCTGACATTTTTTGAGTGATTTCTTTGTCTTAAATAATTTAATCTTCTCAACAACCTTAAGACAGGTAGTTTTATTAAACATACTTTATACATGAGGAACTTGCACAGAAAAGTGTACTAATCCCTTTATTTAACAGATGAGGTATTTTTATTGCTAATTAATAACTATAAGCATACTGAAGGAATAATCAAATAGACACAATAAAAAATGATACAGGGCTCAACAAGAAAAGAAAACTTCAGGCCAATATCCATGATGAACATAGATGCAAAAATCTTCAATAAAATACTGGCAAACCCATTGCAACAGCACATCAAAAAACTTATCACAATGAAGTAGGCTTCATCCCAGTGATGCAAGGCTGGTGGTTCAACATACACAAGTCTATAAACGTAATTCACCACATAAACAGAACCAAAGACAAAAACTACATGATTATCTCAATAGATGCAGAGAAGGCCTTCTATAAAATTCAGTAGCCCTTTATGCTAAAAACTCTCAATAACCTACGTATTGATGGAACGTATCTCAAAATAATAAAAGCTATTTATGACAAACCCACAGCCAGTATCATACTGAATGGGCAAAAACTGGAAGCATTCCCTATGAAAACTGGCACAAGACAAAGATGCCCTCTCTCACCATTCCTATTCAATATACTATTGGAAGTTCTAGCCAGAGCAATCAGGCAAGAAAAAGAAATAAAGGATATTCAATTAGGAAAGGAGGACATCAAATTGTCTCTATTTGCGGATGACATGATTGTATATTTAGAAGACCCCATTGTCTCAGCCCAAAATCTCCTGAAACTGATAAGCAACTTCAGCAAAGTCTCAGGATACAAAATCAGTGTGCAAAAATCACAAGCATTCCTATACATCAGTATCAGACTTAAAGAGAGCCAAATCAAGAACGAACTGCCATTCACAATTGCTACAAAGAGAATAAAACACCTATGAATACAAATAACAAAGAATGTAAAGGAGCTCTTCAAGGAGAACTACAAACCACTGCTCAAAGAATTAAGAGAGGACACAAATAGATGGAGAAACATTCCATGCTCATGGTTAGGAAGAATCAATATCATGAAAATGACCATACTGCCCAAAGTAATTTATAGATTCAATGCTATCCTCATCAAGCTACCAATGACCTTCTTCAGAGACCTGGAAAAAACCACCTTAAACTTCATACGGAACCAAAAGAGAACCTGCACAGCCAAGTCCATTCTAAGCAAAAAGAACAAAGCTGGAAGCATCACACTACCTGACTTCAAACTATACTACAAGGCTACCATAAACAAAACAGCATAGTACTGGTACCAAAACAGAGATATAGACCAATGGAACAGAACAGAGGCCTCAGAGGCAACGTCACACATCTGCAACTATCTGATCTTTGACAAACCTGACAAAAACAAGCAATTTGGAAAGGTTTCCTTGTTTAATAAATGGTGATGGGAAAACTGGCTAGCCATGTACAGAAAGCAGAAACTGGACCCCTTCCTGACACCTTAAACTAAAATTAACTCCAGGTGGATTAAAGACTTAAACATAAGACCTAACATCATAAAAACCCTAGAAGAAAATCTATGCAAAACCATTCAGGACGTAGGCATAAGCAAGGACTTCATGACTAAGACACCAAAAGCATTGGCAACAAAAGCCAAAAAAGACAAATGGGACCTAATTAAACTCCAGAGCTTCTGCACAGCAAAAGAAAAAATCATTAGAGTGAATTGGCAACCAAAAGAATGGGAAAAAAATTTTGCAATCTACCCATCTGACAAAGGGCTAATATCCAGAATCTACAAAGAACTAAAACAGATTTACAAGAACAAAACAAGCCCATTCAAAAGTGGGCAAAGGATATGAACTGACACTTTACCAAAGAAGACATATATAAGGCCAACAAACATATGAAAAAATGCTCATCACCACTAGTCATTAGAGAAATGCAAATCAAAGCCACACTGAGATACCATCTCACGCCAGTTAGAATGGCAATCATTAAAAAATCTGGAGACAACAGATGCTGGAGAGGATGTGGAGAAATAGGAACGCTTTTACACTGTTGGTGGGAATGTAAATTGGTTCAACCATTGTGGAAGACAGTGTGGTGATTCCTCAAGGACCTAGAAATAGAAATTCCATTTGACCCAGCAATCCCATTACTCGGTATATATCCAAAGGATTATAAATCATTCTATTATAAGGACACATGCACACGAATGTTCACTGCAGCACTGTTTACAATAGCAAAGACTTGGAACCAACCCAGATGACCATCGATGATAGACTGGACAGGAAAAATGTGGCACATATACACCACAGAATACTATGCAGCCGTAAAAAACGATGAGTTCGTGTCCTCTGTAGGGACATGGATGAACTGGGAAACCATCATTCTCAGCAAACTGACACAAGAACAGAAAATCAAACATCACATG